>RXPK01000102.1:545719-583370 GCA_004143645.1 Protaetia brevitarsis
TCTTAGAGCGAACTACTTAAAAATAAAAAAATACAAATAACGATAAGAATATTAAACTTATCTTCACAATTGAGACAATAGAAGGACGAACTCATCACTATTTCGTACAGCCTCCATGTACCCACCGCATCATGCCATTGTATCAATACTCCCCTTACATACTACATTGAGCTCATCTCCTCACAGAAGACTTGATTATTTCCTTGACGTTTTTTAAAAATCTATCTTCTTTGCTCCTTACAAAATTCGGTTCTTGATCTCTTCTGTTTTCTTCTTTGTCATTTTTTTCCTTAACTTCCTCAGCACTTCTAGTTGCCTTAGGGATTCTCCAACTTCTATTTTCTGTAGTAGGTTTTTATACGTAGTGCTTGTAAGGTTGTTGTTCCCTTCTTATGCTTTGATGAATCTGTACTTATTCCTAAGATGAGAAATAGCTTATGTCTTCGAGAAAGCATAATGCATATCCAGGCATAACGGATCCAGACGAAAAGTGAGATAATGATGTCCCCATGTTGCCCCATACCAATAGCCCCATCTTGCCTCTTTGGGACATTTTCTGGTTATGTTGAATAACATATTAAATATTTGAATAAACAATAACACACTATAGAAAATACATGCAATACATGTCAAATTAATAAGCACAAAAAAGTGTAAGTTGTAAATAATTTACTTTGCTCCGATACTGACGTTGAACTCAACCATCAAAATAAATAGAGAAATTCTGGCATTGCAAAAGTTCACGCACAACCAGCATAACTTTGTTATTACGACTAGTAAAGTTTCCTACTTACAACAAACATAAACAGGCACTTGCTCAATAAGGAACTGCTATTTTTGACAGATGCTTACTGCAGTTTTGTAGATAAGCGAATGTCCCCATCTGCCTCGTGGCCCATCTGGCCCACCCCTCTCCTAATTGTGATGTTAAACCATAAACATTTCTGAATCAAATTTCTTTACATATCAATTCCAAATTAATACCGGGAATGTTATTGCATTTATATGAAAACAAAAAATATTTTATTCTTCACGCCTTTCGCCACTCTACGAACAACAATCACTTACCACGAGAATGCCTGCAAACGGCAACTCCTGCCGGACGCCTCAACGCCTTGACTGGACCAATCAGAACGCGCGCGCGCCGTTTCAAGAACCAAATCCTTTGGCGACATCCACTTCGCTGATGTTTGCACTTAAGGAGTGTTCCGATTTTAAATGGCAACAGTTGCGCTCGTTCAAGCCCCAGTCCTTAGGGTGCGGGGGGCGGTGGCCAAAAGAAAGTCCTCCACCACATCATCTTTCCCATTGCCACGCGCAAGCACTGTTACCGGTAAGTTTATATTCAGTACAAGGCATAAGGTCGTCCATATTCAGTGCTAGTGTTTGATAATAACACTGTTTGGTTGCATTATACAGGTTATTATTGTATAGCACTTTTCAAAAAATAATGGGTGAAGATTATCATGAGTGAATACCTATATACAAAAAATTTACGGTTCTATGTGATCATGTTGTATTTTTCCAAATTAGGCCCAAAATGTTAGTTAAAGACGGCCACATCTGTGTTTACCGTGCGTATGCACATAAAATATGTAAGAAATGAATTTCACCATCTGTAAAGTCATCGGAAAAATTAAATGCTAGGCATAGTGAATTCATTCAAAGCAGTATGCTATTTACAGATTTAAACTGAGATAAGACGGAAGCACCAGAATGCAAACAAAGCAATCAAGTGTTTTTTTTTATGTTGCTTTTGCATGCAACTCGTGTATCACGTAAAATAGTAGTAATTTTAAAGGTTAAATTTATTTAAAATAAACTATTATGTTTGCAATAAAAGTAATGTATATTGTTATACTTTTATGTAGCGTGTTTCAATTCTATACGGCTGCCGATTGCAAACGCATGCATCCACTGCGAATTAGGGAAGTGCAAATGTAATCCAAGGTTAAAAGTGTAAGCGACGGAACGATGGTTCACCGGTATGCTAAATGAGTCAGCGCCGACTCGAAATAAAGAAAAATCACTTTCTCGGTACTCCGTGTACTTAGAACCGTAATTTTTTATATAAGCATTCTCATGTATATTTTAACCCTTTATTTTGAAAGTCTATACAACTATAACCCTGTACTTTTTTTATTCAAAATGTGCGAGCATCCACTTCTCTTATAAAATAATAATAAAAGCAGGTTGACAAAGAATGCTTTTATCTTTAAAACTTTTCTTTTATTACACAATTTGTAGATTTCCATTTACACATTAAATTAACATTTTATCCAACATTAAACACTCTGAAAACGGTCTTTGGTGACACTACTACGTAGTATATTAGTCTTCAATCCGTAACAGGCAGGCTGGAAGGTCTGTACCTACAGTGAGTTGATGCAATCTTACAAGCGTTGCGCGCCCCCTCAGGAAAAAAGCGTTATTAGTTCAAGATAATTAGTTAGACATCAGAGAGGTCGCTAGGATGAAATAAAACAATCAAAATTTCATAATAAAATTTTATTTGGCTATAGAAAATAAAGTATATAAAATAAATAAAGGTACTGGGAATGAATCAAATTCGGGCATTTAAGCTATAAAAAGCAGGAACAAACGACATATTATATAGTATTATTGGCTAGTTACAGGGTATTCCACGTAACTGTTTCATTAAAAGTTTATGATGTTCTATTATTTACTTATATTTGATTTTTGGCCAGTATCTGTTCGATTGGAACTATAAATGTAAATACCTTAACAAAGATATCACTTCCGTTGACCGGAAATGGATGTCAACTTTCTTATTTAAATAGAAGATATAATTTTTTATTCATTTTGGATTCTACAACTTATAAATACGTTCAGTTTCATTAGCTATTCCTATAGCTACCTGTTGCCGTTTTGAGTTATTTAAGTTTTTTCTTTTTCTTTTAGTCATAATCATTGCATTCATTGAGAAATTAATATCTGGTTAATACTGCAAAGTAGAGACTCCAAATTTGCTATGTTATGAATGTAGATATAACTAAGAAACGGTAAGCACACTTTTACATTCTAACATACAGGGTGTTCAAAACTGGGAACAAAGTGACATATTTTCAAATGCAGAAACTCTTTTTTTTTTAAATAGAACACCCTGTATTTAATTCGGAATTAGGGATGTAAATATCATCCCCTATCGACTTTATATGAGCATTCCCTATACCTTCTTTTAATAGATTTTAAGATATGAGCGCGACTTTTTGTTAAATCAGACTAAGTATTCTTTTTTTTTAATAGAACACCCGTATTTTATTTCGGAATTAAGAAGTAAATATCATCTCTCTATCCACTTTATTATCAGCATTCCCTATACCTATCTTTAATAGATTTTGAAGATATTGAATGACTTTTTGTTAAACAAGACTAAGTATTCTTTTTTTTAAATAGAACACCCCTATATTTTAAATTCGGAAATTAAGAAGTAAATATCATCCCCTATCACTTTATATCAGATTCCTATATCCTATCTTTAATAGATTTTGTGAGATATGAACTGCTTTTTGTTAAACAGACTAAGTATTTTTTTTTTTTAAATAGAACACCTTGTATTTTAATTCGGTATTAAGAAGTAAATATCATCCCTATCACTTTATATCAGCATTCCTATTATCCTATATTTTAATAATTTTTGAGATATGAACGACTTTTTGTTAAACAGACTAAGTATGCCTTATCTTTTTGTGTTTGTTAGCTGGCTCTGATGGGATTATGTTCAAATTCATTGACTAACCAAAAGTGTTATGTATATAATTGTAATTACACTTCGTAAACGCAATATTAATAGAAATGCTATCGACAGACATCTTGTATGTTATTCAAAAAAATACAAAATTTGACGTGAATCCATTTCAAGAGCAGCTAAACATTTAAAGAATAGGACACTTAAGTCTGTTTAACAAAAAGTCGCTCATAATCTCAATAATCCTATTAAAGATAGGTATAGGGAATTGCTCATATAAAGTGAATAGGGGATGAATATTTACTTTCCTAATTCCGAATTAAAATACAAGGGTGTTCTATTAAAAAAAAATTGAGTTTTCTGCATTGAAAATATGTCATTTGTTCCTCAGTTTTGAAACACCCTGTAATGTTAGATGTAAAGTGTGCTTACGCTGTGTCTTACGGAAAAGTNATGGTAGCGAAAAAAAGTAACCTAATAAGGAATGCACCTTAGTGATTATTATTTAAATGTTTTATAACGTTCTTAGCATAATACAATACACATACATATTATATTGTTATTATTATGTACATATTAAAGAACATATTTAGTTTCTTTTAGTATTATTGAATTATAAACAGTATTTTAAATAAAAAAAGCCGGACGTTTTGGTTTTTTTGCGTGGACACGCATGTATACATTGATTTAAAATCTTTGCCTTTTAACGGAAAATGTAAGCACCTGTATTCAAGTTGAGTGCTTTTTTACGCGGAAGTATTTTAGTTTTATTCATGTTCCCACGTATATAAGTCTCAGATACACAAACAATAATGAACAAAAGTGAATATTTTTCGTGCGAGGTTAAAGAAATTTCAGAGATAATTGGAATCTTTTCAGTTAATGCTGATTTACCTATAAGCCAAGGAACTTTACGCGTAGTTATAATAAGTGTTTGAAGCTTTTAAAAAACTGTATAACATGGGAAAAACGATCTTGTTGTTTTCAATAATTTTTCATGCATTTTGTTACAGCTACTAAATTATTACTTGATTTAGGAATATTAAAAATATTCCTGTATTCAATCAAACAAATAATTTGGTTGGTAGATTTATTTGAAGGTAGCGCAGTATTTATTAACTTAACTAAATATTTACATGGAAGTAAAATAAATATCGCATTTTACTTTCGTATAGCAGTTTTCTCCACATATAGTATAGCAAATGAGCAAATATACTTATGGGTAGTAGAGAAATTGTCGCATAGATGGCGCATCTCCTATTTCATTCCAGTAACAGATAACATTTCGCACAAAATAGGCTGGAAACTACGATCGTAACAGACTAATCTGGTAGATTTACCAGATCAACATCTGATAGGAGTCATCGCCTTTGAAAGGACGATTTCTTTTAACGGCACACTAGAATGCTTGGATGGTCACTGCGACCAACTCCTAATACTACTAGGATTTACAACATTCTAACGGCATATCCCTCCTTAGTTTTTGGAGATAATTCATTTTCATTTCGATTGAAAATGATCACGGCATTTTGTTGTGTTTACGCTTAAGTCTAAAATGAATAAATGTTATAAGAAAGGAAAAACCTCTTGAATTAAAATGCTTACGGTTTTCTGCCAACTGCATAGTTTTCAAATTCAAAATAAAGAGGACTTGAATCAACTATCAATATCTTTCACTTAAAAGAATAAATAAACTGTTTCAATGAAAAATATATTACTTCCGAAGAAATGCGTGAATTTAAAATTATATTCCTTTTCAAGAAAACACCAAATCAAGTTCGCCTTATGGAAAACACAAAAACTTTTGGTTTGATGCAATTCCTTTTAAATAAAAAGGATATTTGTCTCAGCGTAGTTTAAAAATCCCGCATTTACATTTATAGTGAAAGCTTTATAAAATTTAACAAATCTAGTACAAAAAAAAAATCGAAACGGCAACACTGCTTGCATATCTTGAATTTCCCCCTGATGCCGCTCTCATAGTAAAAACACAGTATTAAGTTTAGTTGTAACCCGATACACCTACAGGGAGCACTTTTACCGGCGGGTATACGTCACTATCAATTATACTCGAAAGTTTCCCTACTTTCGGGACGAGGTAACAAGAAAAGTTCAGCCACCCGGATTTCGGAACGAATTAGTGTCGATGTAGTACTGGATAGAAAAGTTACCTAATCCGATATTTCCTGACTGGCTGCTAAGTTTAATAAAATTTATCCACATCACTGCAAGAGTTATTAACTTTGTCTTACTCTTTGATATTATTTGATTTGTATTGATATTTATAAATAAGTTTTTTTTTTCTCTAAGGATCAGAGAACCGAAATAAGTTAAATACAGGGTATTCCACGTAACTGGTTCATTAAAAGTTTATGATGTTCTATTATTTACTTATATTTGAGATTTTGGCACCAGCATTTGTTCGATTGCAACTATAAATGCAAAATACCTTAACCAAAATATCACTTCCCGTTAACCGGAAATGGATGTCAACTTTGTTATTTTAAATAGAATGGTATAATTTTTTATTCATATTTGGATTCTACAACTATAAATACGTCAGTTTTCATTAGCTATTCCTATAGCTACATCTTGCCGTTTTTGAATTATTTAAGTTTTTCTTTTTTTTTAGTCATAATCATTACATCATTGAGAAATTAATATCTCGGTTAATACTGCAAGTAGAGACTCCAAATTTGCTATGTTATGAATGTAGATATAACTCTAAGAAACGGTAAGCACACTTTACATTTTAACATACAGGCTGTTCAAAACTGAGGAACAAAGCGACATATTTTCAAATGCAGAAAACTCTTTTTGTTTAAATAGAACACCCTGTATTTTAATTCGGAATTAGGAAGTAAATATCATCCCCTATCACTTTATATGAGCATTCCCTATACCTATCTTTAATAGATTTTGAGATATGAGCGCCTTTTTGTTAAACAGGCTAAGTAGCCCTATCTTTAAATTCTGTAGCTGGTTCTGAAATGGATTCACGTCAAATTCATGTATTATTTTTGAATAACCATACAAGAATGTCTGCACGAATAGTCATTTCTATTAAAATTGCGTTGTACGAAAGTGTAATTACAATGATATACGTAAATACTTTTGGTTAGTCAATAAATTTGACATTAATCCCATTCAGAGCCAGCTACAAACACGCAAAGATAAGGCTACTTAGACTGTTTAACAAAAAGTCGTTCATATCTCAAAATCTATTAAAGATAGGTATAGGGAATGCTGATATAAAGTGATAGGGGATGATGTAGAAGTAAATATCATCCCCTAATTCCGAATTAAAATACAGGGTGTTCTATGTAAACAAAAAGAGTTTTCTGCATTTGAAAATATGTCACTTTGTTCCTCAGTTTTGAACACCCTGTATGTTAGAATGTAAAGTGTGCTTACCGTTTCTTAGAGTTATATCTACATTCATAACATAGCAAATTTGGAGTCTCTACTTGCAGTATTAACCGAGATATTAATTTCTCAATGATGCAATGATTATGACTAAAAAAAAAAAGAAAAACTTAAATAACTCAAAAAACGGCAACATGTAGCTATAGGAATAGCTAATGAAAACTGACGTATTTATAGTTGTAGAATCCAAAAATGAATAAAAAATTATATCATTCTATTTAAAATAAGAAAGTTAACATCCATTTCCGGTCAACCGGAAGTGATATTTTGGTTAAGGTATTTTACATTTATAGTTCCAATCGAACAGATACTGATGCCAAAATCTCAAATATAAGTAAATAATAGAACATCAAAAACTTTTAATGAACCAGTTGCGTGGAATACCCTGTATACCAATACGCTTAAACGCTACTTCACAGTTAATTGCAATAACGACTTAAGAAGATGATATTAAATATAAGTTATTACCACTGACTCCGTCTTGAATTGCCGCAGTTAGTAGAGAAGTTTGATGAAGCAGATGAAGTGAAGTGTAAAAACTGCGAGAAAGGTTTTCTGTATGATTTATTATACACTTTTATATATACCTCGATTATTACGCTTTCCTTCACAATCTTAACAAAGGCTTTAGGCACGTCTTTTTCGACGAAATTTAATTTACCAAAACGACCGAAACCTACTCACTATAACCCGCCGTTGTTATCACCCCATGCGGACAATCGCCAATGAAGAAGCGTCTTATTGTCACGATGACCGACCCTGACTCCTGGTTGTTGCAAGGCCACTTGCAATAATCGAGACCCCTCGTTCCAGGCCTTGAGGGCTCGCTCTGCACAAAGGAGAGATTCCCCAGTGAACGTAGAAGCGTCTTAGGATTGTTTTTAAATGAACGGCAGTGAGCTTTTATATTTCCTCTCGCGTCCGATGATTTAGCGAAATGAAGAGGGTTATTTCTAAACGGGGTTATGACGTGGATATCAGCAGAGATGGCGCTTGTGGCGAAACGGCAGTAATTGACGTGTATAAAATACTGTGCACAGTGAGAGACATATGAACAATTCCCCGTCACTGTTGGGCAAGTTAGAGGAATTAAATAAATTTCTATAGCAATTAGACATATTGGTATTTTGTCGGCTCTCAGGTAATCGATGGCCAACACTACTCCTCAGTGGCGGCTCGTGAATTATGAAAGAGGGTGGGAACAAAATAAAAACTTGCCTATTTTTTGTACATAAAACTCATTCTTCTATTTTGCATGCTGGAAAAGACGTCTATGACTTTGTTGTAAAAATGCGATCAGTCGATTTTCTGACATTGTGCTTCTCAGAAAAGTTTTAATACGTTTGAGAGTGGAAAAAACATCGTTCACATTCTGCTGTCGACATGGGTGTTGTACAAATAATATTCAACAGTTTGTATGTTTCCGTCATAACTTTTTTTAGGTTGTTGTCTATCATGAACACTGAAAGTGGTAAAACACCACCTACACCTACGTCATACATGTCATCGCGCTCATAAATTACTGAAAATTCACTTTTCAATTTTCGCTGTCCAACACATTTTTTTTATACACATAATTAACCGACGCAAAATATGACGATTTTTTTCCACATCTTCGTTGTACTTAATTTTATGTCACAAATAACCACTGTCTAACTATTCACGTATGTCCACTTTGCCTAAGAGAACATTAAAATCCACGCATGCATTCATGTGAGAAACGGAATTTTCGTGTTCCTTTGCCCTCTCTGCGATATGCTTTAAATCATTTAACCCTTGTTTATTCCACGCAGTGACCTCTTTCTTAAAGATTAAGCAGATAAAACAAAATAGTTTATTTGTTAGTGAACATCCGCACATCCACTCATATTTTTATTAAATACTCTATTGTAAGTTCGAGTTTTACTTGTGGAAGTGTAGTTTATTTGAAGATCAAGAATAGGCCTTCCTTTCTCTTTAATGAAAAGTTTTTCCTCAAATGAGAGCTGTTTTTTTTTAAGATTTTGCACTCAATTAACTTCCATCATTAATAATAAACGTCACTTCAAGCCTTTGAAATCACGCATGCGTGGTACGCGCTGAAAACAATACAGTCGCAATGAATGCAAGACGTTAACTGGAGACACGAAACTGGGTGCCCCAAAGCGACCGTATAAGCGCATATGGCGAAGATAAACGGAGCCGTCCGATTCATACTCGATGTGGGTACATTGGAAATAGTGCCCCGGAACATAGTTTTGAGCGTTAGCATATGCGCCAGTGTCTGTGGTGCGGAAGTAAACTTTGATACCATCGTTATAAAAATATGTAAAAATAGTAAAATAAAATAATACACTGAATTACATGTAGATTTCTTTCTGTGTTTATCTTGGTGGTTAATTGGGCGCTTGCCCTTGTGCCCTTTAGTACCAGCCGCCACTGTTACTGCCACTGCATTTATTCACTTCTACTATCTTGGTCAACATGGCTTCCCATAATATCTTTGGTAATACCAGAGTTTATTGAAACTTTTTGCTTTAGAGATTTTAATTTAGATCTTTTAAATACCCATAAATAAATTTAATTTTTTCAATCTATCACCAAGTATAAATACACCAACAAGATATACAAACACTACTTCCACTCTTTTAGATGTTATTGCACTCACTAATGTTGATTTGATTACTAATTACGCCACCTTGAACACTGACGATTGATCTGACCATAAATTAATTTATTGCTAGATTATAATTGGCATTTACATGCTAATGAAATATACCCTTCGTTGCAATCTGGTTTTAGAGTTGGTAATAGTTGCGCAACGGCCCTATCAAACGTGACTGATATTTTCCTTAGCTTAGAAAGGGAACCAGTTGTAACATTTTTCCAATGCATTTGATAACATAAATTTACATTACATGATAAATTTCAAGCTGTACGGCTGTCTGGTGAAATTTCGTCGTTTTTGCCTGTTAAGTGTGGAGTGCCGCAGGGATCCACTTTGGGTCCTCTGTTGTACACCACATATATGTACGTCTGATTTCTATATTTTGAACTGCAAATATCACTTTTACGCTGACGATGCTCAAAGATATAAAGCTTTTAACGTATCGACACTTTTGCAGCTTCTGAACAAATAAATCAGGATCTGCGGAGATTAGTTGAATATTCGTATAAGTTATGTTTGCGGATTAATCCTTCAAAATCTAGTGTGATGATATTTAGCAAAATTAGTTCTTATTTGTTGCAAAATGTTTTGATTGAGATGGAGGGTATTTAGGGCATTACCTGTTGATGACGAGGCAAAGAACTTAGGGTCTGGTTTGACGTAGACCTGCGGCTTAAGAAGCATATTTCTGTTTGCCTTCAAAAAGCTGACGGTGCATTGGTATTCAATACTAAATTTATTAATTATCTATTTATTTGACAGATGTAGTGACGTATTGCGCACAAAAAAGAACTTTAAACAAAAATTTCATACGCCTGGGGGTGGTCATAAAAATAGGTGCACTTGTAAAAACGCGTTTTAAGTGATTTTTTTTATCAAATATTTCAAGTAAGTCCACTATTCATTATCGCATGTACACGTATTCGCTTAATTAGTTGTTAAATCTAGATAAAATTGGCAGAAACAAGCATCGTTCTGAGAGTGAGAGGAAAGTCATTGAAAATATGCGTACACAGGGAAAAACTATCAGAAAAACAGCAAACATATTAAATCGTTCCCCAAATATGGTTTTAAATGCTCTAAAACCAAAAAAGGATTCACAGGCAAGAGGTCGAGAACAATTTACATGGGAGAGCTGCAAAAAAGGTGCCTCTGTTGAGCAGAAAAACGTTAAGGCGGAAATGACATTTGCGAAAACTTACGTCGAGTGGAAAGTAGAAAAGTAGCGTAAGATATTGGGAGCGACAAAAGTAAATTTATTTGAATAATAAGTTCTGATGGCAGGGTTTATATTTTTTTTACAGTTTTGTGATATCAGCCTTTATGGGGTTTTTATTATAGGTTGCCTACTCCATGTTTAATAGTCGACAAAAATAAAATGGGTTACGGAAGTTATTTATTACATTTATAATATGCCTAACGATATTCTTGCTTTGTACCTATTTTTATGTCCACCACTGTATATAAATGTGCTTGAAAGGATCTCAAGAATATATTTCTTAAATCTGTACACAGCGTTGTGCAACATTTTGTATATTCAAATCTGCAGATAACAGTACGTCAATTCTCATTGCAAAAAACTGGGAGTTTTTTATATGGTTCATGATAATAAGTGCAGAATTTAAACTTACTTGGCGTAAAGACCACTATGACCAATAAGATGGCGTCTCTTAGATAATCCCCTCCAGGTGATCACAGTCGCACTCTCAACGTTTGTGATCACTAAAATATATGTTACAAGAGTTCTGGGACAAATTTCCAATAAGACCTACATAGGAAATCTAAATTCACCGTACTTCTCAGGATGTCCTTACGTACTGCTGTGTACAGACTGAATTTGAACATGCAAAATGAATATTAAAAATGAAAAATTAAATTAGCTAGCTCAACGGAAAAAAATATTAAAAGGGCGCAAAAGGACAATTAATCTCAGAGTTACCCTCGCGAATTAAAACTTGAATCTAACCGCGAAAAGCAAATAGTGAGTGAAAGAAAACTGACTTTCTTAATTACCCCAAAAATTGAAAAGGTTTAATTTAAAATAAAAGAACAGAATTTACTTTTTTTTAAAAAAAGGTTAATTACAATATGCAGAAAAAAAAAACCGTGAACAGAGGGTTCTGGCCTAAAATTTAAAAACTGCACTTGAATCTAAATTACAATAGGACAATGCTATTTCCTATATCAAAGCAAAAGATTTGTTTGTTCAGGAAGATAATTCTTTTTTTCAATACAATCCACGTGGTTTCAAATTAAAATAAACAAAATTCGTGGAACACTAGAAATTATACAAAAATGAAAACTAATAGCAAGCACAATGCTTCTATTCACCCAACCCGAGGTGATTGATTATTAACAAAGGAATCAGCAAAATAAAAAAAACGGAAAAAATAATTCTTTAAAACATAATAAAAAAGTTACAAGTAAAATATATATCTTCCTGCACAAAAATAATAAATGATCTTATATCTATGACGTGCACACATCAATATAATAACAATTATTATTAAGCGAATTCCTTGATGGACAGAATATTCAGAAAAATCAATTCTCTAAAACAAATAAATAAACAAAATGGCAGCAAAGAAATTAAAAAATACATGTACTCACGCTAACGTCTTCCAAGGAACTGCCTCACAAAATGCTCCAGTCGTTTTACAACAACAACGCTGACGTACAAACAATACGCCAACAGTCAAAAGACAAATAATTGAATTGAATTGAATTAATTAAAAAAAACTGAACACATAATTAAATAAATTAAATAATTAACACTTTAACTTTAATTTAATTTAAATTAATACAAACTTAAAATTATTATGAAAATTTCTCGGTATGATTCAGCAAAACGGAAAAACATAACAAATTAGGCAACTTAAAATACACTCGCGATAATGTGGGTTGCCACAGCAGTACGGTTTAGCAGGTAGACAGACAGCTTGGATAGGTATACCTGCCCAAGCCTGGCTCTACTTCTCGAAGCCGTCTGTACACCTGTTTAAACAGTCCGTCTTCCTGTTTGAACTATACCCTTTTCCCTATCTGAAACCTTATGGGATTTTGTTCCAGGATCTTTCATAGTATATCTGCTATCACTTCGAATGTAGGTAACTTATTGCTGGTCAGATTGATTTAAGAAAACATGCCCTTTCTGTCAAAATAGTGCTTTTAAACGCAAACAAGCATCATCTTATGGCAAAATTAACAATTATTACAATTTAAGCCTTAAATAGGACTCATTTGAAAGCAATACAATGACTTAAATGCATTGTCTATGCATGCAGAGAAGTTGTTAAAACATCATGATAACGAATTATTGGATTACATTACTTTTATCTTTTTCGCTGTCAACATAATCCTAGCCTTAATTCGACTAGTTTTGCTTGGTGTATCGCTTTAATAATAGTCTTTTAGTTAAACCAATAGAAGAGAAGCATTCCCCTTCCAGCACTGAAACCATTGAATTCGAAACTGCAATAGAAAAATAAAACAAATTTGCATTCATTTAAAATCTCCCTGTATGAAACGAACCCATCGCATCAAACCGAAACTCCATTGCGATTTCAATAGAGGAAACAATAAAAAACGACGTCTATTCAATCACCAACTCACCCGCAAAGCCAATTCCCATGTAATAAAGTCGAAACCGCGCTGTACAAATTCGTTTTTATTGGCATAACAGCAACCTCGAAAGCGAAATATCGGAATTCCAGACTTTAACCCCGTTTGTTTCCTCCCCTCCCCGGCAATTCTCCCTCTGTTTGAGCGGCGGGAGGAGTTTCAAAATCGTATTACGCACAGAAAAATCCGCCAGACGGTAGAGACAATGCGAAGACGGATCGCGGAATAGAACGGCTTCCCTATCAATCAAATCTTACAAGTAGCGCCCTCCCTCTAATTTTGTTTCTTTCTTTGATTCTAGGAGCGACGCCTTCTTGGAACCGTACTTGCAAGGTTTGGGCGATAGGCAGAGTCCCGGCGTGGGTGCTCCTTCGCCGTCGCCACCGCCAGCTTGCCGGATAGGGCCCTTCCTCTTGCCAGGACCGGCGTCAAGGTCGCCATCACGAGAGTCGCTGATATCTTCGAATGGTGGTTCTGATGCTGGGAGTGAAGATAGTGGAGATACTGGTAATAACGACAGAATAATTTGTTTTGAAAATATCTCTCCAGTCATTTATGTTTTATAGTCAAATAGAAACGGTCCTAGATTCTACCCTTATAGAACACTCTTCAATACAAAAAGTTTAAAAGTGAAATTCACAAATTCATATTCATTATCGTTGAGCGGTAATTCACCCCGCATATTTGGTTTACGTCTTTTTAGTGCGTTACCATATAACCTTAAATCAATTCCAAAGGAAACACGTTTTAAGCCTGAAATTAAATCTTTTCTCATACGAAATTGCATTTATTCAACTGAAGAGTGTTTTGACGGTATCGCACGAATGGCAGAGGCCAGTGACGGCTAAAGAATTTGTAATTTGATTGTTCTTTGTTTTATTTGTGTATATTGTATTGTATGACGTTTCATATACACCTTTCTTGTGTGCCAAATGAATAAAGGTTATTATTATTATTATTATTAAAATACGATATAAAGAGAGATATACATATACACCTATATGAAATTAAAGTCCAGAGAAATCAAATTTATGTTTGCGATACGAAAAAAATATTATTTCAATTTCATGATTACCTTAAACATTTCCGATAGGAAACCATAGATGGCGCTGCTAAGTTACTATTTATAAGCTGTCATTTGTAAAATATAAATAATAAGAAATTTTACAATTTCTATTAGGTATCTTAGAAATTTTTCTACTTTGAATATTGGGTAGTGAAAGTTATTTGCAGTTTCCTAATGATTGCCTGCATTACAATATACTAAGGGTAGATATTAGAACGGAAGTAACAGGTAAAAATATTAGTTTCCTTAATAACACCGATTTCATAATTTCCTCAAAATTTTCTTGAATAATAGTAATTGTTAACAAATTAATGTGTTTTTGAAATTTTTCCCAAGAAATTTTTTTCTCCTCACACAGGAAACACATTAATTTGTTATTTTCTCACTGAAAAAAAGCTTGCAATCCTTGAATAGTAATTGTTATTATCATAAAGTTATTTCATTGCATGCAACATGATTTTTTTTATCTTTCCTCTGAATTTGTTTTTTTATTTCTTTGGAAATAGTAAAGGGTAATAGATTAAGGAAAAATATGTTGTCCCAAAAATGGTAGGACGTAAAGCAGATAAAGAAAAGAACACTGAGAAGCTAAATTTATTGAAAACTGTAATTAAATTCCGGATAATTAAAGCGATACTTGTCTTGATTTAAAGATTATTTTGATACAAATTAATTTTCTTCGTGTGTATGCTCATTTATATAACAGCTGTGTTTAAATGCAATTCCTCTATCTCTTACCGTTTAAAATTTGTAGACAAGAAACTTGAAATCTATCAACCTTTTAAAGGTCGTTTCGCTCCTTCAAAGTGAATTTTGAGTGATAAAAAATCCTACTCGTTGCTAATTCATTCTTCTTCATCGTCATTTTATGCAATAGACCCAGACTAGCAATTTGTTTTACGAAAGCACAAATCTCAGTTTTTTTCAGTTACGGTGTACCACAAGATAGTAATTTGGGACCTTTATTATTCAACATATTTCTTAATGAATTGAAGATACGAGTGGATGAAAGTGCTATGTCGCATTAAAAACTATCTTTTTTTTCATGATTCAAGGTGTTTTGTACCCATCTTTCACATAGCACCATCGAAAATTCCAGAAATTCAAGAACACTCGAGTCTTGTGAATGTATGAAGGGGTTATGTTACTTTTGAGAAAAATTACATAAAAAAACTTAATTTCTGAAAAAGTTTGATTTTGTAACATAACACCTTCATCCACTCGTGTCTTCAATTAGCTACTGAAATTTACATAAAAGAAACTTAAAAGTAAAGCGATTTTCAAGGAGAGGTTTCTCCCCTCAAAATTTCGGCTGAAAAAAAAATAATTTATTTGTCAATTACGCTTTAATACTTATCTTTATACCTAGTTGTACAATAAAAGACAAATAGTGGTTTACAAAAACACAGTTGCGGAATCGTTTTCAGTAACATCCGGTGTATCTCAAGATAATAATTTGGGACCTTTATATTTTACAACATTCGTAAATGAGCTACGTGAGATTTTTCAAACATTGCGTCTTACGATTGCCTCTATCTCTTGGTGTTTGAGGTTTTTGACGAACAAAAATTTATCAATATTCGAGTGGATATTTCGCCCCTTCAAAATGGATTGCGATTGATAAAAGAATCACTTGCAACCAAACATTATAACACATGTGGTCAAAGACCATACCATATCTTCGGCGAATTATGACACCGCTTAGTATTTTCTTTTGTTGGATGTTTATACAGGTAATACATTTCCATAAAAGAATTTTAATGGTGCCATCTTTAATTCGTTAAAGAAACTATCTATCTGTAAAATAAAAAGAATTCACATTCAGTCATTTTTGCTTGTGCTATAAAAGAGAAATAGTGCTTGCAAAAACACACAAGCGGAGTCTTTTTTTTCTGTAATATCCGGTGTGCCCTAAGTTATTAATTATTCGCTTGGGATCTTTATTATTCACGATAATCATAAATGACCTATTACAGATAACCTTACAGACACTACAGATATGTAGAGAATCTTCGTAAATCGAACACTGTAAGAATATCATCTGTAATGGAATGTATACTCGAGACTATTTAAATGTAAAGTTACTATTTAACTTAGTTATATTTTAAAACTAATTAGTTATAATAGAAAAAAGGATATAATATGTAGCAGGAGACAGCCAGACGATGTCCAGGTGATGTAGGAGATCTCTGCATTTGGCAAGTCCTTCAAAGCATTTTCCTTCAGAATATTCCCTTCAGGAAGTAAAGATGATCAGCAGTGATATACCTACACATCGAAAATGAATATTAGAATTTGTATAGTATATTTTTATAATAGATATATTTTGACAGATCAAGGTTGAATCCAAGTTCAATTCAAATGAGCATTTTTTTTTTAATAATGTTTTTATATGCATTGGCATTCCAATTGCATTGATATGTCAACAGAAAGACATGGGAAATTGCTGGAAATTGGGTTTTGTCACAATTCTTTTTTTTTCAATTCTTTTTGTGTACAGTAATGAATTTTAAGATTGTTAATTTTACATAGTAATAAGTGTTTAAAAATTTTAAATGTATTTTTCTCATGATCCAGAGACACCTACCTTTATTATATTTTAATTGCAAGGTGATTCCAGAATTTTGCAATAATTATTTATTTTCATTGCGTTTAAACATTCGACAGTCCATTCGGTCACATGGGCATTCTCATGTATTAAACAAAGTATGTTCCCCTCATTTCGGTTAAATTAACGGACACTCTGTGACTCCTTGTCGAAGACAATTATTTGTAACGCTACAGAGTAGCATACACATCATCTGTTTTTAAACAACAAAATAAATGTATTATTAAGAACAGCATTAATTAAAATTGTGCCATCTGCATAATAGACATGATAATCACATAATAACATTATCCAAAAACAAGGAAAACAATGTTGAACCTAAAACAAGTCCTTGAGGTATTCCAATACAACTAGGCATAAATGAAGACCTAACAGTTTGTCTGGTACCTATTTGAATTTCTAATTATCTCATCAAATTGCATTCTATTCCATAAAAAAAGGATTTTAACCACTCGCTAAGTTTATAATTAGCAAACGAAGCAATAATCAGAATAAAGACGTCTTATTTTTTTTGGAATTTGTTGATTTAATCTGTTTGATCTGTTTAATTTTATATTTTGTTAATAAATTACATTCTTGTCTAATTTCACAGGATATGGAGCTGCTTGTGATATAGGATTACTAGAACGTTTAAGTCGATCGCATCCCATCTGGTTTCTACCCGGAATCCAAAGGGCGGGCGCCTTCCACCTGCTCCAAGGCAAAGAAGAGGGTTGTTTCGTCGTTCGACAATCCTCCCAACCCGACACCATGGCGCTATCAGTGCGTCTACCGCCGGACAAAGGTCCTTACATCGAGCATTACCTCATCCAATCGACTTCTGGCCGCCTGGGCCTCGAAACCAGCGAAAATCGCTTCGATAACATCCCTAGCCTCATCGCTCACTCGCGACCTGCTGCGACGAACTCCCGGTACAATTGACCCTACCCAAGGCCATCAGGGAGGCGCGCAGTCGCCAACAACTGTCTTCCTACGCGCTGCTCGGCCAGGAATTCTGGAGGTACAGTCCTCCGCCTTCTGCGTCGTCCAGTCCCGATGCCGATCTAGTGCTCAATCTTAACCCGCTCATGAGTACCTTTAAGACTGCAGAACCCTCGACGCCTGTGCCAAATGATCAGAAACCCGCGCGGCCAAACACTCTGAATCTAATCAACAACGTCGATCCGAAAAATGAAAGCAGGATCGAACCTATTAAGTGTATACCTTCGTTTAAGAACGAGCAGGTTTCTAAGACGCCACCACCACCTCCTCCTAGGTGGTCTAAACCGACAACGCCGCAGAGTAACATTACCGTCACTACGACTGTCACTTTCAGCGTTAATTCCCAGAGTCCAAGGACGGAACAGCCACCATCCTCTGAGATGATTTGCGACACCAAGAGGATGTCACCTGAAGGTCAAACGTCGACTATGAGCTCAAAAAGGCAGTAGTATAAGGCGCGGGCCGGAAACTGTGACATCCCCCAACGGTTCAGTGCTGTCCCCAAACTCGGATTCCAATAGTTTGATGACACCTGATACCCTATCACCGTTATCGGTGACGAAAGCCGCTAGAACGAGTCGGAGGGCCAAGCAGAAAGTGTCTAAGCATTATCAGGAATCTGATATATTAGAATCCCCAACTGTTTACTACAGAAGCGCCGTCGGGGATAAAATCAGCGATTACGAAGATCTTTGGAGCAATGAACATGGCGGCCAAAAGAATAAAACCACCAACTTAGCATCACCAGACCTCTTGCAACATACGGGAACTATCGTCTCTTTAAATAACAACATCTTAAGCCCAACTGATTCTCAAACACCACCGGTTCACAACACAGCCACTGCAGCACCCCCAACGGGAACCAGAACATTTCCAGCAATCTGTCGATACAATCGCCAATTAGCGAAAGCAACGGTACTCTGTCACAGGACACCACGCATTCGCCGAAGCAAAATAGTCCTTTCTACGCTGAACCTGCGGATTCTCTCGCTCAAAATCCCGTGCCTAGGAGGGTGTTTAATCGGAATATCATCCCGGTACAGCAGAGGCACTCGAATCCTGCCGTGTTACTGTCACATTCACCTCTGAGTCCTGGTTTCGAAAGGAACGATCCTGCTGACTTCAATGGTAAGGATTTTCTGGGATTTTTTTTTTTGGTGTCAAGTGAATTCTCAATAGATTTTCGTTATTTAGGTACGATGTCTTCGTCTGTGGATAACCTGAGTCCTAAGCAGCGATTGACGGGGATCAGGAAGCCTGAGGTGAAGGCAGTGCTGCCACCTTCCATCAAGCCCAAAGTGGCTGACACGTGGCAAGTGGATAACAGTTGGAAATTCGTTGGTGAGTTTTTTTTTTATCTATAAATTTCTGTTTTGGTATCAATAGGGATCATTTTTAAATTTAACACCATAAACATTAGTGTAATATTCTAGTGATATATTTTCGGGAGAGGGTACTAAATGATGTGCACTCTTTGACTGTTTCACATATACTGTATTGCTGGTATTGCACAATGCCAATGTATAGCAAAAACTGTACATATACAAAAACTTAGACTAAAACTTACACATATACCTTATACATTACAATTAGGATGTGCTTATATTTCATGAATCCGGTAACAAAATTTAACATAGAAACCAAATAAATTATAAATATCATAGCAAAAAAAAAACTTCTGAGTTTTATCTATTATTGAACTCTATTACTTTATAACTTCTTTTCTTTCATTGTTGTAACCAATAAAATACTTCTTGTATAATTTACTTTTTAGTGCAATTGATGGCTTTTTAATTAAAAAAAAATCTTCAATTCAGAAAGACGTTGCAGCATGTTTATTTAAGTCTTCTTCAATTGCAATAATATTTGAACAATTTTCCTAGTTGAGCATTAATTACGAATAACATTATGTTGTATCAAATTTCTTTCTTTTACTTTGGTGTTTGAAAACATTTTAAAGTGGGACTGTCCATGTTCCATGTACAATTTTAAAATGTTTTCAAACATCAAAATAAAAGAAAGAACTTTGATACAACATAATGTTGTTCGTACTTAATACATACTGTAACATTTTTCTATTCTTAAAACGTTGTCGGGGTTTAGAAAAAAATACACAGACTATATATTTAAATTAACTTGATTTATTAAGACACTTACAAACTACTTAAAATCTATTAAATAAGATCAAAATAAACACTAAAATTAAATCACTCACTACTTACTATCAAAAATGCTTATTAATTAAAATCATTTAATTACTAATATCTTAATTTATGTAAACAATTTATTTGCACCGATATTTATATCACTATGTATGTACTAATTCGCTCGTATTTATCTCCACTCGTTATCCGCACCACACTATAATATACCCTATCCACTAGTTTTACATCGCCGGTAACATGGGTTTCAAACATGGCGTCCAAGGAAATTCGCGGTGTCGCATACGTGGGTGAAATTGTAACTAAAACTATTTGAATCTGTTTACAAGCAAAAATCTAATCTACAAAACCGTTCCATTGTGTCATTTTGACATTGATGTTGTGCGATTTTCTGTCAATGGTCAGTCTGTTTAAGTATATAGGTTATTTTCGTACCCACTTTGCAATTATTAGTTGCAAATATAGCCGCCAAACGCCATCGCGAATTTCCTTAAATTGATAGACAAAACATCAAAGGCGCCGATACTTAGTGAAACTAGTGGATAGGGTATATACTGTGTCCGCACTATTCAACTCGTATCGACTGACTGATCAACTACGGCCAATCCCCACGCGTTATTTATATTTGGCGCGGACCGACTAGACGATTCCGGAGACATCTAGGGCGTGCTTCTAGATTCGGAAAAATAATCACGAATCTTCGACCCAGTACTGCCCTCTGTCATTTCTCGTACGTAGTTCCATATTCAGCTACGCGAGCGCCATCCAGGAGCGCCTAACGAAACTACCAGTTTAAAAATTGGCGCTCGTTACAATACTAAGGAAATTGTTCAAATATTATCGTAATTACAGAAATGTGGATCTTGGGAATGCGTGGTGTTGCGTATGACTTGTTCGAGACATATCTCACAAAATCCTACAGAGCAATTGAAACCCATACTGAGAATTTTAAGTAACAAAATCTTTCTTCGACTATGAATATTACATGTGGAATCCCTCATCGGTCTACATTTTGGCCCACTCTCTTTGTAATTTCAGTTACTGGCTTGTGCTTCTTGTCCTTGCCATCGTGTTTGTTGACATTATTTTATTTGATATGAGCGTGGAGTTCTAGGATTATAAATGGGTTGTCAACTTAAACTTGAATAATTTTTGTTCCATACCTGTAAAGAACTTGTATTCAGCTTACTATGGAGTTAGAAATTTGAGAATCAGTATCGAAATATGGCATACGTTGTGTATTTCATTGCTCTGCCAAAACAAATGAAAATGGGCCAGTATTAAATTATTTAAAGAAAATATAAATTATTATATATTATATTTGGGACAATATCTGGGTTGTTTTCAACTTATGGATTATAAACATTATTACTATTAATTTTAATCAAGAAAATTGTAAACAAACAGCATATTTAACCATAATATCTAAGCGTGTACATACATTTATTTCCTTATTTAACCACGATTTCTGAACATTTTCACGTATGTTCGACATGAATCATGTGTTATGTACATTTGACGATAAGTACCTACATACATATGCACCTCTTTTAGATTATTTATATCTATAAATTGATAAAGATGAAACAACAGCACATACAGCAGTAACTAGTAGTATTAGCGACGAACGTCCGTCAATTCAAACCTATTTTTAGTCGTCCAAAAATGATAAATTGTAAGTAATATTATTTCTTTAATAATTGAATATATTTTTACGCACTAGTTTTTCTCTGTTTATACGTGCAACGCTTAAAACGTTGTTTAATTTAGGTTATAACCGAAATTTTATTCAGTGCCTTACCCTAATTCGTCATACAAGTCCTTACCTTAAGTTAAAATCTCATTTTAATAGCGCCTCCTTAGAAACGGACGACTTAGTAACTAACTAACTTTAATTAATATACTCCTAATTAGCGGAAGGCTCCGTATTTCTGCTATATACCATTCCGCCTTAAAATCCGCACGCGTATATTCTCGAGATATTAATTTGGCGATATTTTACGAGAGTTCCGCGTCTCGCTTGTACTTCCCCAGCCGGGTGTTTAATTTGTCGAGCCGAATCTGCGCGGATTAAACGAAGTTCTGAGCCGCCGGAAACTTATAACTTACAACGAGTATAGTACAGTATTACAGTTAAGACGTTCAACGCCCCCCCGCTTATGTGCGGAATGTGTTTCTGTCGCTATGCGGTGATTATTGATTCGGGATTCTTGGTTCTTGTTCACAGGAAACGATGCGGATATGAGCGTGGAGAGTAGCGAGGCCGACTATGATTCCGATTGGCCCGTGACGGTGCCCAATTTTCACATATCGTCCTTCGTGCAGGAACACGTCGAGAAGAGGATAAGCATACAGGAGATGATCTCTAGAGAGTAAGTAAAATAAAAAAAATACGCAATCCAAAAGATATTTCCTCGATTCTTTCTGCAGAATATATCTATCGATTTGAAACTTTAACCTGCACATGCCGAAAAAGATCTTGTTGATTGTCAAAATTACACACCTTACAGAGATGTCACAAGGACTGTAGAGCAGTAATCAGTAAACATGGCAAATTCCACACAAATGCCGGCGGCGTTGCAATTTTGCATTTAATTTGAATTATAAAACATGCACAAACACTTACCGCATTATGAATCATCAATGAATTACACTTGATCAAATACGTCCCCATACACTCGATAAGATTTTGAATTTACGCTTTTAAATTAGTTAATGTCGTATCTATCGAGAAAGAAATATTGCAAAAGGTATTTGGGAAGTCCACAGGTACATGATCTGTATAAAGGCAATATTTTATTCTACTAATTACAAATAAAAACAAAACATATATAATCAACAGATATTAATTCAAATACAAAAAAGTCTCCATACAGTCAGTTTATAGTAACGTAATAAGTAACGTATAAAGTAAACCAGTTTTCTTAGTAACTTGTATGACCACCCTTAGCTTGTAACACTTCCAACAGGCGTTTTTTCATTCCATTCACCAATTTTTTTGTTACTTCCGGTTCGAGCGAATTCCATTCCTTTAACTGTTCCTTATTTTTAACATTTTGTGTCCGAGCCCTTCTTCCTGTCTCATCCCATAAATGTTCAATTAGGGTTCATGTCAGGTGACTATGGAGGTGTACGCAGTTGTTTTCTTACCTTAAATATTAACCATTCTTTCACACGCTTTGCCGTGTGCTTGGGGTCATTATCTTGTTGGAACATAAATGACCCTCCTAATCCGAGTTTGTCAGGACTTGCATGTAGGTTTTCCCCTAAAATGTTTAAATACACATGTTGGTCCATTATTTCCAATGAAAACTAGATTGTCAACACCTGCTGCGGCCATACAACCCCATACAAGAACGTAAGATTAGATTAGATTAGGATTGGGGCGGCCTATTGTGATCCCCTTTTTCCTAGAGGACGCTCTCTAATTTTTTCCTCTTAATTAGGCCTATCATCTTTGAGAGTGGCTTCTTTATATAGCTACTAGCTGTGGGATTCTCCTCCCCCATGACTAGAAACCTTGTCCGCGCCAGGCCTTCACATTGGCACAGCACATGAATTGGTGTTTCTTCCTCCTTTTGGCAGTATCTGCAGGTTACATCATCTGCCAGGCCTATGTTGTACATATGCCTATTCAGTCTACAGTGACCAATTAGCAGATCTACAATCATTTTGACAGTCTTCCTGTCTTTATTCAGTAGATCTCTCGTGAATTCAGGCCTCTGCTCCTTTGGGAACTCTTTTGCCTGCCTTTGTCCCGGTGATTTTTGCCATCACTCTCTCGACTGATTATGTATCCATCCATTGATGGATTTTTTTTAATTTGCCATTTCGTAATGCCAAAAGAAAGACCAACTCCAACGAATAACCGTGACGATCCTCGCCTAATCAGCTCGTTCGCCGCCTCATTTCCTCTCACGCCCGAGCGGCTAGGAACCCAGGTCAATGTTAATCTTCTTTGGATGCCCTCCTCATTGACGACGCTTACGCAGTCCCAAATCAACTAAGTGTGGACTGACTGTCAGAGAAGATAACGGCGCTTTTACCTAACTCGGTCCATCGTTCTATTTCTCTGACACAATGGTGGATTGCAGCCGGAGCACCGTTGTGTCTTTGCTGAAGCTTACCGACACAGCCTTTTTAAACAGGCGGGGGCGGTCAAAACGCAAGGCTAGCGTGTCTGTGTGCCATGGGTGCAATGAAGTCGGGTCTCACTACTGCAATGGAAGTAATTCTAAACCTGTCATCGCTACATATTTATACACAAGGAACTGCCAGTTCTACAGCACATAGACTTATGCATAGTCGAGCACCGATAGATAAATCGCACGACGCTGATTCATGATCAAAAGCTATTAATTAGATGGACTTAAGGAGGCACCCTTTTTGGAAATCCCATGGTTCAAAAATTCAACCTAGTTAGAAAATATCAGATAAGAAGGACTGGGAGACAGGCACTCCAGTAAGAGCGGACTCGAATTGGTATACAGACGGCTCTAAAATGGACTACAGTGTCGGAGCTGGAATATCTACTCCTTACGTTATCATGGTTGTAATTACCCTTGTGTACAACCACAGAGCCATCTTGGGGCTAAGGCCCAGTTCCTTCCACACAGCCTTCTGCACTTATCTAGGGCGGGAGTGGCTTTGTTGGTTGTGGGTTCTATGTAAGGTTTTGATCATACCATACCCCAAAGTATTTCGCCTCTTTGACATATGAACTCTTTTCGCCTCCTATCACTAGCGATTGTAGGCCTTCTTAAGCGTTCTTTTTCTTGTGAACGTGACCACCTGTGTTTTCTTAGCATTGACTGATAGTCGCTCTTGTTTATACCAATTGTCAACCGTATTTGGAACGGTTTGCATGCGCTGCATCAGAACCTTTAAGGGCGTTACCATACCTCAGGCAATGAAAGCCCTTTCCTTTGTTGCCCGCTAGGGTAGCCCATAGCAAGGGAGATAAAACTCCGTCCTGCGGGCACTCCTTCTGCCTGCGCTTCGATGGTAGCGTCACCAGTTGTGGATGTATTTATGTTTCTTTCCAGGCTGGCTCTTACCCACTGCACAAGCTTGAATGCCTTTTCTCCATAAAGTCTCGATAATTGAATTTGTGATAGCATTGTTAAACGGTTTCTCAATGTCAAAGAAAGTCCTCGTGGCCATCTCTTTGATTGAATTAACCTGTTGAGATCGCCTAATGCGATCTCTGTAGATTTTCCCGGTTGATATGCAAGAGTTTTAAGTAAAAGATGAGGATAGGCCTATTGGTCTGTATGACTTTGGCGATTGATTGTATGTTTTACCTATCTTAGGTAGGTTTACTACCTCCACCTTTAGTCATGCAGTTGGAACACGTCCCAATGTAATACATGTTTTTTTGTAGAAATCTCGAAACGTAATTGAATTCTAGGTATCTTCACAATGTTAAGATATTATTTTAGTACTTTTTGCAATAAATGAGCTAGATGACAAAATTTAAATTATAGATTTTTAGTTTTGCTTATAAAAATAGGCTTTGACGTCATGCATATTTTGTCTCATGTAACCAATCCTCTACCTCTTACCATTTACGAGATCCCATGATGACCACACTAACTAGACAGCCTGTTATCCCAAAATCAAGGAACGATTATTATATCAGCCATGAATGGAACCCGCACAATTGCTTTCGTGATAGCTCTTTTATTTGCCACATAACTCCCACAGTTCTTGTACTCACATTCCACACATTTTCAGGTTTCCCGATATTAGAATGTCAAACGACACCACCGACGAAGAATTATCTAGGATGTCAGCGTACGACAATGTAGACGACAGAAGGACTGGCATACCTCGTGCACCGCCGTCAGAAATCAGCGAATTAACCGAATTTTCAGACCCCTGGGCTGAAATCACCCCCGGCGTATCGAACACAGAGGTAAGTCGTCGATTAATATCAACGCGTAGCCCAGAGTCTTGATCAATTTTCATCGCAGGCGGAAGATAGTTTCTCGGAAAACTGTAACCCACCGCCAAAATTCGCTCCCATCAACCGGAAGAAGAGCTTCAAGGACAGGATGGATCCCCTGCTCTGTAAGTCACCTTATTAAAGTTTAAATAAAGATTATAATTTCTCCCTCGTATACGCGTGTTCGAATGGTTTCCGCATTGTGCATGGACAATATACATCTTTCCCCTAGGCAATCGCCTCGGCATCCAATTCCTTCCTCCTTCCATATAAATCTCTTCCGCGTAATTTAATTTTAACGTCTTATTCTGTTTCCGTCATTCTTTCTTCCCCCGCGTACATCACAGCAGTCCCTCGTTTGGAAGCGCTGAGAAGTCGAGACCAGGGCGATTCCAGGACGGTCGGAGCGGCTATCAGGAATTTCGCGTTGGAACTCGCCAGCGATAAGTCAACCACATTCGCACAGAACATCGACAATTTCATAGCGTGCACCAAGGAGTCCAGAGTCGATAATCCGGAGGTATGTAATAATCACGTTCTCGTCATAAGCTGATACGATTCATACCGATTTTCTCCAACCTTGATTGACGAATTTAAATTGCCCGAATTGATATTTAGTAACTTCATCGGAAAAGATGATGGAATAGCCGCTATGTAAATGCAAGATTGGAGGTAACTTCATGCTACAACGTTGAAGATACTAAAAATTACTGAGAGTAATTTAAAATATGTATATATGTTGTTATGGAATGTATACTCGAGACTATTTAAATGTAAAGTTACTATTTTACTTAGTTATATTTTAAAACTAATTAGATATTATAAGAAAAAGGATATAAAATGTAGCAGCAAACAGCCAGACGATGTCCAAGTGAAATAGGAAATCTCTGCATTTGGCAAGTCACTCCGAGGCCTTTTCCTTCAGAATATTCCCTTCAGGAAGTAAGATGATCAGCAGTGAAACACCTATACATCGAATATGAATATTAGAATTTGAATAGTATACTATTACAATAGATATTGACAGATCAAATTTGGATCCAAGTTCAATTCAAATGGGCATTCTTTTTTTTTTACAGTGTATTTGTCATTTAAATTTAGTCTAATAACGTTTGTATATGCATTGGCAATCCAATTGCTTTTTGATATGTCAACACCAAAACATGGAAAATTACTGGAAATTGGGTTCTGTGACAATTCTAGGTGTAAATATAGTTGCCTACTTTTTGTGTACAGTAATGAATTTTAAGATTGTTAATTTTAGATAGTAATAAGTGTTTGTAAAATTTCAAATGTATTTTTCTCATGATCTAATGACGCCTACCATTATTATATTTTAATTGTTAGGTGATTCCAAAATTTTGCAATTATTATTATTTTATTTCGTTTAAACATTCGACAGTCCATTTGGTCACATGGGCATTCTCATGCATAAAACAATGCATATTCCCCTAATTTCCGTTATATTAACGGACATTCTGTGACTGTGGTACTCCATGTTGAAGACAATCGCTTTCAAGTCGGTTAAAATTTTTCAATTCTAAACGATTCACTACCCGACCTTTCTCAGAGGCAGACGTGTCTCCATTTGTTTTCGTAAAAATTTAACGGCTATTTCGATAAAATCCAATTTTATCCTAAATTACAACCTAAAAATAATTGTTAATTGTTAAACAAAGTTTATCACACAATATTATCCAAATTACCTACTACTTTTGGGTAATTTTTCTTCAACGACGATTTTCCCGAGTAATGTTCCTGTCCTGATCGAGCCATCCTCCGTGATCGGAAGTACCTACGATGTACCAGGGCCCCTATACGCAGATACCCGACCATTCCTGACCACACCGATATCCGTAGAATTCGTCCTTGTAGAAGGTATTCCTCGTCAAACCTACCTAAAAAAAATAAACGTATTATTATTATAACATTCTAATCTAAATTTTATGATAAAATTTCATTTTAATACGTTCAGCAAATTTCGAGGTTAGAAATTTGTTTGTATCATTGCTAAACGGTTTGTAGTTACTTGGGGAAATGTGTATAAGTTGATAGTATTCTAGGTTAATAAGTATTTAATATGTATTTACGATACGAACCAATATCCAGTAATTTACCATCAAGGTTGGCCATTCCGTTTCACACGTCTTTTTAAGCCTAGCTTAACTCCCGTTCGTACGTTCAGAAAGCGGGAATTTTAAAATTTAATTTAAACGTATTTACGTTCTAGATATTGAATTTATATTGCAAAAAGTGGAATTACTAATAAAACGTTAGTATTATTAATTAAGCGGACTCACGTACTTACCTGAGGTAATAATATCCAAAGATTTATGTCTGATTTTACACAAATTCACATTTAGAATTTTTATTAAATAAAATCACTTTTATCCACAAATTAAATGTTTTCATTTTACATGAGAGATTGATTACCATTGAGGTACAACACAATTGTACCTACGACATCATCTAAACTGGTCATTAACATGCAATTTGAAGGAGATGACATTTTGGCAACAGTCTTGCACGCCTGCTTGATACGTACTGAAATAATAAGAGAGGTAACTATCTATTCGTTATTTTTTTGATGTCAACGCGCCTCTATCGAAATTTCTCGCCTGCATGCCATCTGGTTGTGAGAGAGAACACACTTTTAATTCAAAATTAATAAATATAGATGACACTGGGATCTTTAAAATTGATTTTTACTAATTTAATTAATGTATTTCTTTTAAAAAATATTTATTTTTAAAATCGGGCTGTATGCTACTCTGTAGCGTTACAATATATTAGGCAACTAGTCTGATATTATCATCGATCACAAACTGTTATTTCATTTTTCTCAGGCTTTATATTATAATGTGGAATACTGTAAAAGGAAACGTTCTGTTATAAAAATATATAAAATATCATAATCACTCTTAATTTTCCACAAAAATAATCGATTATTGCTTCCTGAAAAATATGTTTGGCCTCTTATCCATTATTTTCATATATCATGTAGTAAGTGTTTCAGAAATTGTGCTATGGCAATGTTAGCCACCAAATATTTGAAATAAATTAGTTAATTTAACACTAACTTAAAACCGGTTTCAAAGCATAAATAAAGAGTCATTGAAATTTACCGTGCATGTCTGGTTGCATACTCGAAATGTCAAATATTAATTTGTTATTTATTTTATGATCATTATAATAAGCCATACTAGATCAAAACGATATTTTTACGATGACAAAAACCATTATTTGTTTTTATATAAATATTGTCTCGGAAAATTTCTTTCTTCGGGATGTTATTTTTTAGTAATATGTTGTGTATTCCTCTCCGTCTGAAGTGAATAACGGTATTTTAATGTCGGTTATGATCTTTTATTTGAATTTAGGTTGGTTATCTGATCATCGGTAACAATCGAAGCCAGCTGCTAACTGCTAACAAAGTTTAAATGAGACATTGTTCTTCTGGCGACCACAGTGGACGGTTGTGTGTACCCAAATACTTCATCGCTAGTTTCTAATTTAAAAATGAACATTATCAATTAGTTTTGATTCAATTTTAAGCAGTTAAAGTATGTGCAATCAGTTTCATTTTGGGGTTATGTTTGTAAGGACCGCCATCATTCAGTAATTTGTTAGGAATTTTTCTCTATATCTAGATTATTATGTTAGTATAAATTGATTCTATAGCAAACTATAGCAAACTGTTTATAATAGACCAAAGTCTATTATAAACAGTTCTAAATTAGCTACTATACAACCCGCTATATCCATTAAAATGTTTTTATATTTCTTAAATTACTTCAAAGCTTTTGGACTTATATCCTCTTTATAAAGGTCATCTTTGGACCAATGCTCTTTCTTCTACTAAGAACTTGCCATTAATATTTCTATGTTTTTAATTAGGAGTATTTCGATTAGGTACTCCTTTAAATTTAACTTTGAAAGAATAAATGGCGCTTTTAGTTTTAACAATATTGATATTCATTCAAATAATGGTGCTATAATTACTAAAACTTCTTTACAGGTCGTCATGAGGAATATGAGACAATTCATGTCGGGGATGAAAAATTACCTGAGTGAAACACGGGGAGAGGGGAATCGATAAAGAAGTAGAGAGAGAACGCAGTAAGGTACTTCTTGACCTAAATCTTTAATGCTTTTTTTTGCTAAACAACATTCCTTGTATTCACAGTTAAAATCAACAGAATTCCTGAACATCGACGCCATATTAGAAGGTGTCCTGCACTGCCTGGTCGTGACACCACTTAAAAGTCACCTGCACAAATTGTTCATTAACAAATACACAAAGACTGGAGCCATAAGACTTTTAGCAGACAATATCCAATACGCAAACACCAGGCCTGTGTCTGAATTAGCTATTAAGGTATATTGCCATTAAGTTTGAATTAAATCCATTTGCATTTTGTAATAAATATGTTTTATTCGTAGCCAAAAATAACACTGCCAAACGAAGTTGCTTTGCAAACGATACAGCAGTATCTAAACAGGCTACAAGCTGCTGATTCTCCGTTGGAAAAATTAGAGTACCTCTTCGCTGCAATTGCCACAATATTCAATTCGGTAAGTCAGGGATTTCACAATTTTTTCTACCTTATCTATAATATAATCTATAAATTGGGCTTAACTGCCTCTTTTATAACAAAAAAATAAATTTAGGTTGATTGATGAAACACGTTTTAAATTACTTTTCTTGTTTGTTAGTTTTCTGTGATTGTATAAAACGATTTTCTAGGTGAAAACGACCCAATTAACCGGTTCTGGAAGGAGTGTCACATTAGGAGCGGATGATTTCTTACCCTTATTCGTATGGGTGCTGGTCAAGACCAATTTCGTGGCCGCAGAGATAGAAGCGGAGTACATGTGGGGTAAGATTCATCTGACACAGAAAGGTCCTGTGATTTACTATTAACAAGGGTGTTAATTTTGTAGGGTTACTACATCCCTCGCTGCTATCCGGAGAAGGCGGTTACTACCTGACTACGTTGCTCTCCGCAGTTCACGTACTTAAAAATTTCAAAGAGAGCAACGAAGAGAACGTGAAAAATAACCTAAAATCAGATGTGAGTGTACTGAAAGTATGTTTTATTTGTTTATTTCTTTTTCTATTTATATATTTTCGTTGCGTTCAAAAGAGAAATTAAGGAGAATTTGTGAATTTAGATTTTAGCGGTTAAAGTCAAAATGAACTGTCAAAAACGAATGTCACATATAACTGACGTCAAACCGATGCACCGATAGGCAAATTTTCCGCAATTAAGTTTGTTCGCGTCGCATGAACTATTTGCACTATTATGCACTTTTGCACACAAAAGTTCTAAAAAAGTGCATACTAGTGCAAATAGTTCATGCGACGCGAAACAAAAACTTATTAAGGTTGTTATTTTGAACAATTACAACTTACTGGCATGATCACGCCGGGTAAGAAACGAGCGCGCTTGCCAGAAAAAGGATGCTGCCGCTTAAGGTATTCTTTCTCGTTCCAACTCATACGTTCTTATGGCAACTGAAGGATAGGTGCGATAAACGTTTGGTTATATAGGGATGCCGCAAGAAATTTAGGAAGTATACTATTGTATTGATGAAAGGATGATAAGGTTAGCGATATATTTTTACGGGAATACTATTATTTGTTCGTTTTTTATATATCTACATAGAAATTTCTGTCTATAATGAAAAACAAACAAGATATTTTTAAATTGGGTATCTATATATTAAGATTATAATATTATATTCAAATACGCGTATAAATACAAAATTTTAAATCTCGCCCTCTTACGTTCGCATTCCAGTAGTTATATACATTTCAATTGTGTTATTTTAATTCTTTTTTAAGTTGCTGGAAATATTACACCATACTGTGGCGAGTTCACAATTAAATAGTCATTGCCGTTGCAATGTAAAACGTGGTTGTAAAAGGGGTAGACTGCCCAGGAACCAAAAAGTTCAAGACGCCCAAAATTTGCGGACATTGAATTCGCCATGTATTATTTATTGTAACGTTTTTCATTATAAAAAAAAAAAAAAGACGTTTGTCGGCTGTTCTAAATAAATACCGGCGATATAGTTAAATATTACTTGATTATTTACCACTTAGGACTACTTAAATCTACCGTCATTTCGGGTGACATGAACACACTTTGCAGATATTTTCAACTGTAGAATTTTAAATAAATGAGTGAAGAACAAATAAAATATTGGAAAAGGACTATTGGCTCAAAGATATCTATCCTCAAAAGATGGATACCAGTGCAGCCGATCCCCGAGAAAAAAAAATATTAACCCCTCTGTTTCAAGCCACCTGCAATGTTGGGTGAGTTGAAACTCCTTCAAATCACGTTTAATTCTCACGTTACCCTCATAAAGACTGTCCTTGAACCAAAAAAAAGAAAAAAACAGTTTTAAAAAATAATTTATTATATATGAAAAACAGTAAAAAAATATAAATATTCTCATTAATAACAGTATTTAAATTTGAATAAAACAAAAAAAAAACATTTTTTTTTACAAAAATAGTCAAATCACAATATTATTAGATAGGTATAGGTCTCAGACACATCTCAGCGCAGTGTTTCAAGTCACTCTACAAATGTCACAAAAAAAATAAAAAATTTACCCTTACATGCAAGAATTTTGAGGTTATGTTTGGAGTTATCTGTAGTCCAATAATTGGGGATTGTAAGAAAAAATATTTCAGCAAATTCAAAACTATTTTAAATACTGTACAAATGAAGTATTCAGCCTTCAAAAAAAACAACATTTTACTTACCCAAATTTCTGATTTTTTTTTACCAAACGATAACATTACTATAACTTTTTGATGACATAGTTATATTATTACGGATACCTGTAATCAGATATCACAGTTTCTGAACTCTATACTTCCACCAACAGAGGTAGTCCACCATTAAATGAAAAATGTCACTTTTGTGTCAATTCACCCTGCAGTTTCAAGTCACCCGAAATGACGGTATTAAATAAGATGAAATAAATACTACGAATTAATTTACTCAAATATACGCTACTAACTAACTACTATTACGTTTATTACTTAATTCACTTAATTATTTACTTAATTTATGTAATTTTAATTAATTACTTAATTTATGTAAACGATTTATTTGCAGGGATATTTATTTCTCACGTACTAATTCGCTCGTATTTATCTCCATTCGCTGGCCGCTTATTCGCACTATTATCGACTGACTGATTCCGGCCAATAACTTCGCCTTATTTATATTTCGCGCCGGAGCTACGAGTCTCTTTCGGAAATATCTAGTGCAGTGACTATATAATATATATGTATATAATCACTGATCTAGTGCGTGCTTCGAGATTGAGACGATAACAATCACCAATCTTCGACCCGGTACTGCCCTCTGTCATTCCTCTTTCGAACCTCGTACGTAGTTCCTTGTACCGCTACGCGAGCGCCATCTAGGAGCGCCTAACGAAAGCACCAGTTTAAAAAATTGCCGTCCTTTACAATATTAAACAAAAATTTTAGGCCCGCTATTATCGAGCGTCGCGTACTCAACAGTTGCAGATTGAAGGCGTGCAATAATTCCATTTGATAAAATCCGCGTTCTGGATAAACGCCTGTAGATCTAAACCATAAGCATTTAAGAAATATATACAACGTGTGTATAAATTGTCGCAAAAGCTACACGTAGCGACATACTTCGTTCGTTTATGAATCGAAAATCTAAATGGTAAAATATTGTACTATGCTTCGTACAGTCTCACGAGTTCTTGAAGTTCGTTTTTAGTTCCTTAATAAGCTTTGTGTTCGTTATTTGTCGGTATAGATAGCTGCAATTTTGAATTTAGACGATTTCTTATTCCTGTTTTTTCGTAAACAGTTTTTTTTTGATTTTTTTTGTAGGACAATGACTTTGTATTCTAATTTGATTTCAATCAAAACCATTACTGTCAAATTTTGACATTAGTGTTCAATTTTATGCAAGCTCTGCTCTTTTTCGTGATTACTCGTATTCTCTTGATTAGTTTTTCTGTTTCAGTGTTTTTATCGCTCTTGAAAGGCTTGAACAAGTAATACAGACGGATATCAATTTGAACATATGCGTAGGTAATAGTGTCGCTAATTTATTACAAGAGATGCGTTCGAAAAATCAAAACTACTAATTCTGTTTAATAAACTGTCTTATTGCTTTTCCCTAGTATCATTTGTGTTATCCATTTGTCATTTTGTAATTCTAGTCTGTCAATTTTTGACAAGTATTGTAAGTTCCATTACTGGTAGTATGCGACTACATGTTGCCAAATGTATGTTACTTTCGAGTGGCTCCTGAAGACGCGATGAAGCATAGTACCATATTTTACCATTTAGATTTTAGATTCAGAAACGAAGGAAGAATGTCGCTGCGTATAGCTTTTGCGACAATTTATACACACATTGTATATAATTTATGAACATTATAAAAAGGATTCCAGATCAAACTAGCATACTCGATCCGAGAACGAACCAGTGCACAATACAATGACTTCATAGACGCGATCTCCTTGAATACCCCACACGTACGCAGTATAAATCTAAGCATAATTGGTAGCACTCGAAACCACATGACTCGTGAACGATGAACGGTCATCAAAAAGTACACCCAGATCTTCGCAAAAAAAAACTATTAATGAGGGACGGAGTACTCCATACTGCCATATTTTTAATTTCTCAAAAAAAAAGCGCTTTCACGTTGAAATGGTGTATGAATTCAGAGAATTAATAATAATAATTTAAAAAATAAAACATCTAAATGACTAAATTTGTCTATTGACATGCTTTAAATAATAAAAATGCATTTGCTAAATGAGTTTTACATTTACATTTTACATGTATTTTAATGAAATATCATTCTACGAATCAATTTGGTACACAAGACGAATAACTAAAGAGTTATATATAAATTGATTTTACTGAACTTATTTAATATACAGTGTATTAAGATTTACGGTTAATGCTCTGTGACTTTTTACACGTAGATCATCAATTATTTCAAAATACGTATTTATTTCGTCTAATATTCGTAATCTATATCAAAATATATTAGATGTATAATTAAACACGAACCTTCGAAAACGCGCTATAACACTGATTATCTCGTGCCTTGCACTACCTTAATTTTTCAATTGATTTAGTTTTATTGTTACACTAAATTCACAAATATACTCCATATTAAAGAAAAACAATTTCCATGATTTAACTTCACTTATTCATTTTTTAAAACATTCAAACACGCATGTCTCCTTTGTTTCAGTCGGTATTAAAGGTGGTAGTTCCTGACGAATTGCACGGATCGATATTAACGAAAACCTTGCCAGCCAGGCCGCACATGACGACAAAAGAAGTCTGTAAGATTATCGCCCACAAAGCCAGGATTACCAATCCACAAGACTTTGCCTTGTATAGATTAGTTGACGGAGAAGGTAAGGGCCCTCGTCTTCCCAATACTGATTCGTAATATTTAATCCTTTCGTTATTTATTTACGCAGAAACACTACTGGGCGATAACGAATGTCCTCAGGACTTCATGTGCGAAGGCAAACATGTGATGCTCGCTTACAAGAGAATAGACGCGAAAATCGCCTGGCCCAAGCAACAGTCTACTAACTGATAAGAAATACTAGTCATTTGTCTTCGTCTCTTCTATAAATATAAATCATTATGGCTGTTTTTGTAATAATAATAATTACTGATAATTATAAAAACTCAATTTTTACCAATATAGTATAGTTTTCGAAATACGAAAAAAAAACCATATATATTATATATAAAAAAAAATATTACTTAAGGACTCCATAAAATTTGTAAATATAGGATTTGTATAACTACCCCCTTCCACCTATTCCTAGTTTGATCTTCCCTCCCTCCTGCGTAAAATATACTGGGAAACCTTAGTAACACCCAAAATGTGTAATATTTGATGTTTTTTTTTTTTGATACTGTTATAGCTTAGCTCTGCAGTATTTATTACTATTACTATGTAATTTTAAACTTGTGAATTGTCTTACATAATATAAATATTATACATAACAAATTTTGTATTTATTACTATAAATTAATATACAACAAATGTACTAAGTATAATAATGATAGTTAATAAAACATATTCTTAAAAATCTGTGTCTTTTTTGTCAGTGAACTTTATTACAACAAGAACGATGTCTTGCCTATGTACCCGACAACTTTGGTATTTTTCTCCCTGATTTTTATAATTGCTAAATGTTTAACACGTAAGTACCTGCATAAGCCGATGGTAGCTGAATGCATCCTTGTTCAAATAATGAGCAGTTGCTTCGCAATGGGCGACGACATTAATTTTGTCGGACAGTGCACATATAATGCACGCGCTAAAGCCGAGAAAGATAGAAAGATTGTGGAATATCTATCACTCTTTGTCACATTTTAGACAATAGAAATTATTTATGAGATGGAATAAGAGATTGTTGGATATACTGTCTGTTCCGTAGGAACTTATGTCTTTTTGTGACGGTTGCCTAACTTGCAACCAACCTCCGTTAAATATCATTTTGTAGCCATTCGAGCTTTATACCGTTCAATGCATTTCTTACACGACCCCAACACCGCGATCTATTGCTTAGACGTCATTGCAACCAATTTACAAGCCAAAACATTCGCCTCGTTATTATCATTATATATTACTGGGCTTAAAATGCTTTGTCATAAAATCAACAATATTTTGTTGCAATTCCTGTCAAAATCAATGCTTATAGTAGGCAGCACCTTTGGAATTTCATTGGGTTTTGCTAGAAGATATGGACTAACAAAAAAAAAAACAGTTGGAAATAAGTATAGAAAAAGGCATAGCGAATCGATGCAGACTTAAATCTTGCATCCACACATCTAATAATATATAGGTGTCACATTTAAAAAACCAAACTTTTTCAACTTTGAAAATCATGGTCATCTTTGGAGACCCTGTATGGGGTAAATCAATTGTTAATGTGGGTTTCGTGGAACCTCAGGATCGTCCACCTTCACTTACACGAGTCAGACGTCTAGATGTTTTCTTAGAGTAACATCTAACGTTCTAAAACCCTGACGACCGCTTTCAAACACCTTCAAGTGAGGTAAAACTTCAAACACATTTTAAAGTTAGGTTCGGCTTAGATTCAAAAATGATGATCATCAAATTCCCCCGAAGAGTAACTTACATCAAGTTACTTCAAACACCCACCCCCAGAGGCTTGATCCTGCCGCTTCTATCAGAGATGAAAGGAACCTCAGGTTCACACCCTAGTTGAGATGTAGGTTCACTGTCACTGTCACTGTGGGTTTCGAAAGTACAATTTTTGTGCTTCTACCCCACAAGCGCTTACCACCAGGCGAAAATGGATAAAAAGCGTGGTATTAAAAATAAGGCTACGTATTTCAAAATTTCCAAAATAATCAAGATGTCCCAAGAAACCACGCGAAAAAATAAGGAAACATATGAA
>RXPK01000102.1:583854-681806 GCA_004143645.1 Protaetia brevitarsis
CAAAAACATTAGGACGCACAGCGAGGAATATTGAGTAGCGCGGCACCGCACGAATCAAATGCAACTGTTTAGGGACGCTAACTATCAGCGCTAATCGTTTGAGATTTTCTCCGCAGAACGTCATCAACCGTTTCGTAGGCAACCATTTCTACGCGTATTAGAAGATAGGCGATACAGCGAGTTTTCCTATTAGTTGTACAAGCTGCGAAATATTTAAGAAAAGTTTAGATTTAAAAATCAACGATCGAGTAAAGATAATTAAGGTGACATTACGATTACCGAACTCGATCACACAGCAGTAGGAAACGACGTAACAAAATGAGATAATATATTGGTGTCCAGTTAAAATATAGAATTTGAAAATATTTAAAAATGAAAGAAAATCTTGTCTAATCTCATAATGGTAAAATTCTATGCATATCTATAGCGCCTGTAAAGTTATCTGTAACTCTGCAAGCATACAGGACATTTCAGTTGACACAATAAGCCACCTCGAATAACTTTTGATTTATATAGAATTCCGAAACCTGTCAATTGTCATTTCAAAGAGGACAACTTCTAGTGACGGGCCTAACAACTTAAAGTCATTCCTGAGCCCCCACCCTTGAAATTCGAATTCTTATTCTCTTTACAGCATCATGTATTTAAATCATTTTTTTTAATCATTTAGCAAAAAGTGTATAATTTGCAATCTGTGTGATAAAATACGGTTAGAGCGACATGGTTTGCATGTTACTTTTTTAAATGTTAAAAATGATGACCATTGACCTCCATATAATAGTACAACCTTGCTTCAAAGGCTCTCCTGGCATTTCACGACATTTCTGATAGAGTTAGATTAGATTAGATTAGATTAGGATTGGGGTGGCCTATCGACCTGTTTCACCGCGACCTTTTCAGATCTATTGTGATCCCCTTTTTTCCTAGAGGACGCTCTCTAATTTTGCCCTCTTAATTAGGCCTATCATCTTTGAGAGCGGCTTCTTTATGTAGCTACTGGCTGTGGAGTTCTCCTCCCCCATTAGTAGAAACCTTGTCCTCGCCAGGCCTTCGCATTGGCACAGCACATGAACTGGTGTTTCTTCCTCCTCTTGGCAGTATCTGCAGGTTGCATCATCTGCCAGGCCTATGTTGTACATATGCCTATTCAGTCTACAGTGACCAGTCAGCAGACCTACAATCATTTTGACAGTCTTCCTGTCTTTATTCAGTAGATCTCTCGTGAATTTAGGCCTCTGCTCCTTTAGGAACTCTTTTGCCTGCCTTTGCCCCGGTGATTTTTGCCACCACTCTCTGTACTGATTATGTATCCATTCATCGATAGATTTTTTAATTTGCGATTTGGTAGTGCCGAAAGAGGGGTCGGCTCCAACGAATGGCCTTGACGAACCTCGCCTGGCCAGCTCGTCAGCCACCTTATTTCCTCTCACGCCCGAGTGGCTTGGGACCCAGGCTAGGGTTACTTTCCTTTGGGTGCCCACCTCATTTAGGGCGCTTACAACAGTCCCCAAATCAGCTTAGAGTCCACGCTTGTAGAGCTAATCGCTTTAAGTGTGGACTGACTGTCAGAGAAGATAGCGACGCTTTTACCTAGTTCGGTACATCTTTCTATCTCTCGGTCACAGTGATGGATTGCAGCAACCTCAGCTTGGAACACAGTCGTGTCTTTGCTGAACCTTACCGAAAGAGCCTTTTTAGGCTTCTTAGTGTATATTCCCGCTACAACGGCGTATTCCGTTTTAGAGCCGTCAGTATACCAGTTTGAGTCCGCTCTTACCGGAGTACCTGCCTCCCAGTCCTTCTTATCTGGTATTATAACCTGATATTTTCTATCTAGGTTAAATGTTTGAACCATGGCATCACATGGCATTCCTAAAAGGGGTGCCTCCTTAAGTTCGCCTAACAGTTTTTTATAATCAGCCCCGTGCGATTTACTTATCGGTACTTGATTATGTAAAAGTCGGTGTACTGTGGACCTTGCGGCTCCTTGTACAAAAATATGTATTGGTGGCAGGTTCAGAATTACTTCAATCGCGGCAGTAGGGGTCGATCTCAACGCCCCCGTGGCGCACAGGCACGCCAACCTCTGCACGCCACCCAACGCTTTGCCGCCCCACCTGCCGCGCCTTTGGCCCCATACTACTACTGCTCCATACGTTATCATGGGTCTAATTACCCTTGTGTACAAACCACAGAGTCATCTTGGGCTAAGGCCCAATTCTTTCCACACAGCCTCCTACAACCTACCAGGGCGATGGTGGCTTGCTGGTCAATTTCTGGATATGTGAATTCCATGTGTGCCTTTGATCAAAGCATACCCCCAGGTATTTCGCCTCTTTGACATATGGAATCCTTTCGCCTCCTATCACTAGTGGCTGTATGCCTTCTAGCGTTCTGTTTCTTGTGAACGTGACAGCCTGTGTTTTTTGAGCATTAACTGACTGCTCTTGTTTACACCATTTGTCAACCGTGTTTAGAGCGGTTTGCATGCGCTCCACCAGAACCTTTGGAAACCGCCCTCTGATAGAGTTATTCGTTGACATTCTTCAACAATTTTTTGGCGTGACTCTTGCAAGAAAGCTTAGACTTGAGATGGCCCCAGGAAAAAAAATCAAGTGGTGGAAAATTCGACGATCTGTCAGGCTATTTTATAGGCTCCTTTCAACCAATCCAACACACAGCAAGTACACAGTTTGCATATTATGCCTTTTTTGCTTACGGATTAAAAAAAATGACTTTTTGGGACATGTTGCCGTAAATAGAATTAAAAGGTTCACTAGTTCACTAGTTTGAAACTGTAATTCAAAACGCGATAAATTGCAATTTAAAGTACCTGTGTAGCTATAAGTAGCTGTAGTAAGAATCCACTTGGCAAAATAGCATGACTATAACGTCGTCTAAATGTTTTCTTGTAACGCGAAATGTTACAAAAATATATACAATATACCACATGCAGTAACATTTCTACGACTGTTTAATGTCCGCCTAAGCGATGTTACGAAACAATATTTCCCAGTAATGTTAATACGAGGTCTTCGAGTAACATTACTTTAACATGACGATTAATGTTGAAGTATAGCTCTTCCTTAACATTTCTCATATGTTAAAGAAATATTGATACAGTGTGGCAATTAAATGTTTCTATAAATATATCTACGCTAATGTTTCTATTATCTTTTATTTACTCCAAAAGTTCTTGCTGCATTATACAAGAAACAAGATGTTGAGGTTTATCGAGAGGTTATATTAATTGATATAAAATAGAATCTCAATCAGTCTTATTGAAATTCAATGTTAATATTATAAATTCATGTTACACTCGATAGATCGGGCCTCTCTGTTTATAACGAATTTATCTTCACTTACTAAAATTACAAATATTAACATCAAACATTAATGCAGAAAAATATAATGGATAAACATTTTTATAAATATACATTATAAGTCTTTTTTTGTAGTTATTTTTGCAGATACATTAAAATGGTCAATCATATATCATATAGTTCTATGTAAAAACTAAATAGTAATACTATGAATAATATTATACATAGCTATTTAACTAAACGAAATACATTAATAAATACTTTAAAAAGTAAAATGCTGCTTACAGAAGACAATAAAGGCATGTATTGATTAAAAAAAAGTACATTAAATTCCATTTTAATGAACTTCAGTATTATGAAACGATTATGGGGCACATAATTAGCACGAATAGAATCTAAACAAATACTCACAACACATAAGAAAAACGCGCCGAATGCATTTTATTCCTTTGAACATTTTGCTGTTTTTCTATTAAATCTTTGTTTTGCATAACGAAACCATTCCATGACAGTTATTCCGCATTCTGTATCTGTGAGTACAATATTTCTTCTAATTCTCTCTGAAATTAAAAAAAAAAGACACCGTCAAAAATAGAGATCAGAAAAACTATTTTATTTATATGAAAATTGAGGATAAGCTGCATATTTTATATATAACACTGTTTATAATTATTGTAAAATTTGTATTTGATCAAGAATTACTATCAATTCTTAGAATGACGTTACGTGACATTGCTCATTCTTAGCAATGCAGCCACACAAATGCCTTGCACAACAGGTAGGTTTTACTATAACATATATAGTTATGATATACAAATACATAATCTGTCTTAAAGATCTTCGATGGAATTTGAAAGGATCGACATACCTACTTTAGCATTATAAATAAAACTTACCTGATAATGTTGATTCATTATTGACGGGAATTTTTTCTCATCAAAACACTGCGACGCAACAATCCCAAGATGGTCCTATCCACGCCCTGTCCAGTCACGATTCCGTATATTGTGAAAATGGGGGTTCACAGGTTCACGCCAACTCGTGTATGTGCGGTACGAAAAAACTTCTTATGGCAAGCGATACTAACTTTTAGTGCGCCCAGTGCGCAACCACAACCCCACTAACATGATTATTATAGACTACAAAAAATGTTAAAAAAATTCATCACCATTATTTACTTATAGAGAAATTTGCTCCATTAGTTTTGTGTTTTCAAAATTCTAAATTTGCAGAAACATATATACGTACCTATCTTACACTTTATAAAATGTAAAATTTGTAAATATGGCAATGTTACAACTAAATATTACCTCAACATTTCTGACAACAAAGTCTTTGTTTTTGCAACATTGTTTTAAAATATATTTTCCTGATTACATTGAAATGTTACTGTATAATGGCCTGCAATATTTCTATCATTATTTAATGTTGCTGCAAAATTTCAGTAACATGTTTTTGTTTAACATCGCTGTCTAGTAAATAATGGTAATCTTACTGGTAATATCGTGCACATTACTTGCCAAGTGGGGTAATACTGCAAACTTCTTCTACACTCGTCACCACAAACTGCACTAAATGATGATAGCTTTGCTATTGAAACGTACGTCCAGTTTAGTGCAGTTTGTTCTGAGGGGTCTAGAAGAAGTTTGGATATATCTATGCAAACAAAAAAGATATATTTAGTTCGAAGTGCCACCCAACCCTTAATAATAATCAAACATATCTTTACTCAATAATTTTGTTTTCGTTGTTCACTCTTTCGCAAAAATTACAAGTCAAAAACAGGGATTCCATTCAAGCCGTGGACGAACCGGTAGACGTCTGACTTGCAGATCTGGAGCGTGACGTCCCAGACTTCGCACCAGAAGATCTGGACCTGGTGCTGGAGCGTGAAGAGGCACTTCCCACCGAACCACCCTTCTTACTTCCCTTCGCTGCGTGTTTCCCCTTCTCTCCTTTTCCGGCGTTGCGCCGCGGTTGCCGCTTGTTTTTGGGCGCCTGGCCGGCGCTCTTGATATACTTCTGCTTCTCCTCCTGGCTCATGCTCCTCCATTCCTTGGCGCCTTCCCGGGCGATCTGCGTGGCCGACATGCCGCTGTGCCTTTTGCGATAGTCGCGCAAGAAGTTGAGGAAAGGATTCCTGGACAAGGGACCGTTATTTCCACCACGACCGCTGCGGTCGCTGCTTCGACTGCTCTCCCTGTTCTCATCCTTTTCGCCTCGATTCTGAGAGGAATTAACGGAAGAACTGAACATCCTGTTGTAAATGTTTATAATAAAAATAAATAAATAAATAAATGATGTTTAGTTGACAGTTTCACAACGAATGATTGAATAAGTGACATTAATTTTGATTGCGTTGTCAAATTTTTTAAACCCATGTGTACCTAAACAAAAACTATAATATCAAATTAGCTGTTTAATGTGTTGAAGACAGCAGCATCGCAATAAACCTAATGGCCGCATTCAAAGTACCATATGATATATGATACATATCAAATAACTGTTTCCGCTCGACAAAATGGTTACCGCGTCAGACGTTTTCGATTGTACATTGGTTTTAACCAGGTATCATTCGGTTATAACCAATAATACTCGATTGTGTTTTTCGTGACGTCACAGTTCCAACCTGGTTGAACTAATTTTAACCGGAGTCCGGACTTGTGTATTAAACGTTTTTAGCAATATACATAACCTCTTCTTACTGTTTACAGCTGTTTGCAACGGTGAGTCCTAAGTTTCAGTCGTAGAAAAAGTATTAAAAATGTTGCTTAAATTTATAATTAATAATATAAATGTTGAGTTTGAGAAACTGATAATATAGTTATAGATAATTTAATCCACGGTAAATATAAAGATATGTGTTTTACATTTATTCTTAATAAAATTTCATTTGCAGATGATAACTTTAGGATAACTTTAGCCGTATTTTTTTAATTTGCCGCTATTAATGGCCATAGCGGCAAATTAAAAAAATACGGCTTATGGGATATAGGAAACTTTTACAACTACACTATTAATTGAATAATCTTTTATGAGTGACATTTCATTAATATTAATTATTTTAATTAATATGGTCAACTACGCACTGAATATGTTTGTATTCTAAATCAGTAAAAAAATTGAAGTTTACCAGGAAACACAGCGATTTCTGGCTACTGAAATACGTAGCTTGCTCTGACGTAGGCCAAATAATTATCTTACTTGATAGTTTTACAATACATTCTAACAGTTCATTTATTAATACACATGCTGTTGAATTTGCAACATTGAAGCGATTTTTCTTGTAAAATTTGAGTATACTAGACGGACTAAGCACTGAAATGTATCGACTTGCATTCTAAAATGCATATAAAAATCATACGCCAGATATCTATTAACCCAAGTTTCGAAATAATCTGGTATTCTCTCATGTCTTACTCTTTCGTATAATGGAATAATTTTATATGCACAATTTTTTAAAATGACAGGCAAAACATTCAAACTGTTGTTTGGAGAATGTGTGATATCCTCCAACAGCCTAATGCAAGACGCAAATATTTCCTTTTCAGTAATTCTCTTATACATTTCGTAAAAAAAGTCTTTCGATTGGCTTTCGCATAGAGTGAACCCAAAATGAGAAGTACATATGTCGTCATATCCGTTTTGAACGCTGGAATCGTCGGAAGAATCTATTATACTACCTGTAGGGGTGTTCCTGTCACTTTGACAGAAGTACAGTCTAGTTCAAGTTTTAAAAGAAGTATTATTCTTTTGGGCTATATGCATCTCTTTTTATTTTATACCTACTCATATGTGTCTATCTCCTTCTATCAGGGGAATTGTTGCCAGATTTATGTCGGTAATGATAATGTCTGCATTATTCGCTGTTTCCTGTTCCTGTCATTTCTCGATTTCGAATATATTTCTGTGCCACATGTCTCTAACATTACTTATTATTTTTTAAATTAATTCTCAATTATAAAAACCTACTAACACCGTCATTTGTGTTTGTCTAGTGTTTGTAAGCACAATTAAAAGAGCTGTTATAATTACATATAGGTAACCTAATTTTTCGAGAAGTATGTTCTAAAAGACATTAGTTTTATATTTGAGAATATTTATTTGTGATATTATTTATAATGGCATAAGGTTTATTATTATTATTATTATTATTATTATTGTTAAGGATTATTTGTGTTGTGCATTTTGATGTGAATACAATATTCATACAATCAACATTATTCTATCGCTTGTTATACTAATGGTACACAGTGGGACATAACCAATAAATATAAACAAAATTCATTGGATTGACATTTATAAGCGCCAACATGAAATTCGTCAAGTTGTTCAGCGCGACAACATACGAAAAATTAAGTACTTGGATAGATTTGGCATCGTTGGGTACTATCTCCATAAGAGTAATACTTCCTTCTCAACGTGAACCAGACTGTAGTTAATGTAGTTTCTATCGTAAAAATGGTCCCCCACCACTGATGACTCTAGTTCCTCTATTCTAACATCCTTGACATTACGATGGCGACATATCTACTTTTCACTTTGGGTTCACTCCACCCTTCCTTACTAAAGGACGGACAAACTCGTTCGAAGAAGCGGGGAAGCGGAAAACTCAGTGGCGTTGCCTACACGCAGTCTATGCCTAGGAACTTGCATATGTATCTACAATTCTACATACATAGGCTGAGATTCAAAAAGATTGTCAGTTGCACTCCTATAGATAGTAGCAAGGTGTAGGTATATGTCGCGTGTTTGGAATAAAGGTTTGAACTAAGTCAGTGTTACTATAGTATTGTTGGTGATAGTAAATGTAAATATAAACGATTTGAAAAAACTTATAAGATAAATAAACGAAGACAAATTACAACACGAACGCCAATGTCACTAAATGTCAAGAAAATTGATTTATTGTATGAAATTTGTATGTAGCTAACTTCACTCATTAAAACGGTAAATAAGTATAGATAATTTTTTCCGGAAAACAGTTTTTTTTATTACGAAAATCATTTTGAATCTCACAGTATGTACCTAGTTTTGCGAAGTTAGTAGAGAGTATTATATAAGGTTCTGTATTCACATGTAAGAGAACTTCATATTTACAAAGGAAAATCTAAAAAGTATTATGTGATTATAAATTTTAAAAACTTATTAAATTACAATTAATAAAAAGTAACAATAATTAACGTAATTTATTGAAAAGAGCTTTCCCTGTTTTTGGCCTAGTTGCACCAATATTTTGAATAGAAGTCTTGAGGTAGGGGCGTTGATTGGATTTGTTAACATTTAATACATTTTGTTGATAATCGTTTAAATTTAACGTGCCGCTAGATATAACAAACTTACCATCATTTTCAAATATATTGTTGTGGAAAATTACAATGTTTTGATATTAATAATATATAAATTATTTCTAATCAATGATAAAAAGACTTACCAAGTTTTTCTTTTATTACTTTAAATAGTTAGTGACTCTTTCTTGCTGCTTGTTTTATCTTTTTTTTTTTAAATAAAATACAAGAAATAAAGAAAATGTCACTATTACCTATTTAAATAAGTAATACAATTATATATTTTATCTTGTTACGGAGTTTAAAACGTATTCAAAATATAAATTATTTTAGCAATTCTTATTTTTCAATGAAAGCCTGAACGGAGGTATTTGAGTGCTGCAGAAATATAAATAAAAGCTACATCTAAGACGCCGCCATGCGTAGAATATTGCGAAAACACAGCTGCGTTTAGTGGTTCGGTGTCGCACCAAACCAATGTATATACGCGTCATCACTGTGCATTGAAATATACCACGTGATTTACGGGTGCATGTAGTTTTTATACATGGGTGTGTTTTTCTTACTCGGTCAAAACAACTAGAGGATTTATACGGGCAATCGGGTGCTTTTCTATCAACACCCGTATGTGCGTCTTTCGTTTCGAACGCGAAGCACCTTGCTTTATTCTTTACATTATAGGTTTGTTCGTTGGTGCTACACTTTCTCTACTGGCTTGTGATTAAAACAAGATAGAAGATTCACTCTCTACGTAAGTACATGAAAAAGATAAAATATGCACCAGTGTAATTTGTGTAACACCAACGAACGAACCTAACAGAAAATATTTCGGAAATCGTCATCATGCCATTCGATCCTTATTTAAACCACTTTAAACTTAAACCACACTTAACTGTCGACGCGATCTTTCAATAGTATTTCAAAAATCTATTCTTCATATCGTATTGCTTATTTTGGAGCTTTATAAATAAAAATAAAAGTTATTGTTAGAGCTAGCACTTTCTCAAAAAAAAAAAAAAATGTAGGCGATTGTGTCTCTGAACGAAAATAACGTTTTGGATAGGTTTAAAATGTTTTGGACGAAGTCATCTGACAAGGGCTTTGCAGCAAATATATTGAATGTTTGCGACACTTTGCCTGTCTTTTCATAGATGCATGAAAAATGGAAATATAGAAGGAGATGGGATGGTGTACAGTTGATAGCAGCATTTACAATTAATTTAAGAAGCTGTGGCACATGAAAGTAGTTTTTGTTAATTGTTTACTGTTTAAAATAAAAATATCAATACGCCAGTGATTCCTTCATTTTAAACTACAAATCTTCGTTGAAAAATTTAAATATTTTAAACTTTGCAGGTTGTTTTAAGTTTGGACAACTAACTGGCATACACAGACTACCCTCAGACGACGAACTCGCATTCAGATATGTACCGTTCTCTCTATTCTTTTCTATCTAATGGAAATATAGTATAAGGTTATCTTTTTCCAAAAAACTCAAAATGTGTGTAGAGGCGCTGTTTAAAAAACTGCGTATTATAGAAACCTATACGACAACATGTTAAAAACGAAATAGTAGTAGAGATGGCGCCTCGTATTGTAATATAAAAGGTATCATTTTTACCAATAGATGCATTATAATATATATTGCTGTATTTTTTCGAAATTGTTTCAAAAATGGTGACATTTGGACATATTTCTACGAAATGTTTGCATAGCTTGTGGTCGTTCTAAAACCGAAGTGCAGAAGCTATTTTGCTTTCCACGACAGCTTATAGGTAAGTTACACCAATATAGTAAGTAATTTGTCCGCCTCTAAAGCCGCTTTACAGTTCGCAATTTTTTTATAACGTGCAATATAAAATTGCATGCAATAGAGAAAGCGCATGCGCATTCAAATGGATTTCAATCATCTGGGTGCAATTTTACTTATATTGCGCGTGCAATACACGAAATAGGGCATGCGCTATTTTTTAAAAATTTGAACTGTAAAGCGGCCTTTATAATGAAGTTATTTATTTATTTTATAAGCTTACACCTGATAAGACATTACGATTTAAAGGAGAGACACGAGGCAAGATGTCTAAAGAAAGGATAACGGTATTAGTGACGGCAAATCTATCGAGACAGAAAAGAAAAAATGGGTTGATATCGTGTAGTTAAACACCAAAGTGTTTTAAAAACTTCAACAACTACCTATAAATTATAAATCCAATAGCAGAGCTTGGATGACTTCCGAGAGTTTTACTAACGAATTGCGAGAATGGTGTAGGAAAAGGAAAATATTATTACTAATTGATAATTGTACAGCGCATCCTGATGTTAAAAATTTAGGCTGTACTAAATTAGTCTTTATACCACCCAATGCAAGTTCTAAATTGCAGCCCAAGAATCAGGGTGTTATACACAGTTGTTTACAACTACCGACGACTTCTCTTTGGAAATATGGTAAATTTTATTGATACTGGCAACGAAAGATTTACTATTAATGAATATTTTAAAATTTATCTGTTACCTAGTTAGTAGACTGTTTATTTGTACTTGTTTTACATATTAATATTTTGTAAATAAAAATAAAATCAAAGAGTTATATTATCTTTAGTTTGTTATACCTTTATGCAGTAGTACGAAGAAATAAAGTTTTAAAAAAATATTGTAATGTGTTTAATGATTGTATTGGACTATATTCTTGTTTATATGTATATAAATAACAAATATGTCAAATACAATCTTTAAACACTTTGTCCTCTTAAATAAATACAAATGAAAGTATATACTTTTTGAATTAAGCCGGAAACACTCAAGCGCCATCTACCTAAATTTTGTATTTTTGTGAGAAAAAAAAATCCGAAACGGCATCTTCAGGATTTACATTGAGTTCGTCGTCTGGAGGTAGTCTGTGCTGGCATACGTCAAAACTGTGTCAAAAAATTATATATATAATATTCGTACTGCCGCGTCGCGAAAAAACGCGACGCGGCAGTACGAATATTTCAAAACATGTCATTTTGGCGACAAATGCGCTTCATGTACGACGTCAAAATTGAAACTGGTTCAAGTGTTTCGGAACTAGTGTACAAGCCCGCTTCTTCATATCTATTTTATGCATTTTTTCCAAAATATTTGAAACTATTTTATATAATAATATCTACAATTCATTACAAAATATTTCTACGGCGCAACATGGTTTTATTAACAACCAGTTCGACCATTACTAACTTATGTTGCTTTACGCAATATGTGTCTGAGATTTTAGATAGACAAGGGCAAGTAGACGTGATTTATACTGATTTTCAAAAAGCGTTTGACCAGGTTGATCACTCTATTCTGCTTACCAAATTACAGAGATTAGGAGTTGCATCGGTTTTTTTTGAATATTTGCAGATCATTGCACCTACTTGATAGATTGCAGTATGTTGAGTTCCATGGAATTAGATCTCCCACGTCAGGTGTACTGCAGTGATCCAACCTTGGTCCTCTTCTTTTTGTAATGCTTATAGACGACATAATATTATACCAGTATACATATGGTCAAAGAAATGTTCCACTGGCGTACTATAGATGAGACCACAAATATTCTCTTATGGAAATATATTACCACTACAAATGCACAACAATAAAAATGCTGGTGGCGTCATCTATAGTGCGCCAGTGGAACATTTCTTTGACCATATGTATGCTAGTATAATATTTATATATTACCGTAACCGCATCTCTCTACTTCAGACAACTCACACAAAAGAAGCGCTGAACTTTTTTCATTATTAATACAGAGGATAGATGGACATAAACACACCATGTAAATTTTTGTAAAAAATAATTTTCTTCGTACAAAATATAACAAAAAAAGGAAATAAGTTACTACTTTAATTACGCATCAAAGAGGAATTTACAAACTAATAAACACATTTTCATAAACTAGTAATAAGAAATAATAAAGAGAAAAAAAATCTCCAGGCGGCGTAAGTAAAACAACATCAAACTTTTCTTACCTTTTATGTAAAACTATGGATTAACCAACAGTCAAATGACAAATATCGCAATAATAATACATTTTGTTTGTTTGTTGTTGTGTGCTTTTCATTCGATCTTTTTCTTTTGTTTCTTTTTTTATATAATTAACAGTAAAATAATATTACGTAACATCTAAAATCAGTTGCATAAAAGGTACATAACGGTTATTATGTATTAAATGAGAAAATCCGATTTTGTTTTCATACGTTCTCTGATGGATTTTGTTTTTCATTTTCTTTCTCTGTTGCTTTTTTTGTCTTTGTATATCTATATACATGCACGGTACAAACTTCTTTAGGAATTTTCACCATAATCACGATCGCCTACGTTTATGCGATCTTGGGCCGCTGTCACTGAGAAGGCTAGGATTCTACTAGCGTCTACTTTCATCATCTTCGACTTTTTGGTCTTCTTTCCCTTGCCCTGCGAAGGAACAGAATCCGTCAATCGTAAACTTCCGGAACTTCGTTTACACTTTTATTTATTTATTTACCTTAACTTCTTGGAAGTCAGAATTATGCTGCGAGTTGGGCGTTATTGCGGGGGCCGGGGAACACATATCGTCTTTGTGAGCAACGGTTTTCGGTTTGAGAGAGCGCCTCTTTTCTAGGAATTGCACGGCGAATTGGTGCGTGGCCGGACAGTCGCCTAAGAACTCCCTACAGTATTCCTTCACATCGGCGGCAGATTCTATATCACGCAGGAAGCTGACAAATGTTGGTACTGAAAATTAAAGTAAGGATTAAAACCACAAACTAGTAGTGATTTGTGTAAAGTGCTCGAAGTAAACAAAGTATTGTTTTGAAGCATGTTTAAACAAAAAAATAAAAAAGGAGCGAACAAATATGTTTGTAAAACTCTAAAACGCCTTAGAATTTTATGAAATCTTTCATTAAACTGTTGGAACAATACTTAGATAACCTGGTGAACAAAAATCAATGAGACAACACGGTGTTTTGAGAAAGGGGCCTACGCATGCCGGTTTTCCGATTATGGAAAAGATTTAATGGACACCCTCTAAACAAAAAAAAGAAGATGCCGTGAAGTTTCTACATAATCTTGCAAATCAATGAAATGATTAAAAACAAGAACCTTATTTTTTCTTTTTTTTCTGGTCATTTTTTGGTATAAACATATAGTACAGGGTGATTCTATATATGCGACAACTTTAAACGATCCTGAGGTTATTATGAGTTATGCAAAACGGTTTGGTTTTAATAGTTATTGGATTTAGATATAAATTATGATACTATGATAACAGATATAATATCAAGTTGATTCTTCAAAAACTATTGTGTGAGAGGAATTGTTTATTGTCAATATTGTCAAGAGTTTCTTCAGTTATTGCCATTTCTGTTTTATAAATGAATTACACAAGTGCTGAGATGTATGATATCATTCGTTTACGGTCTTGCAATGAAATTGCTGCTGCTAGACGTCTTTTATGAGAACGATACCCGACGGATATCCGCATCATTCAATATTTGCCCGTCTTCATCACGTTTAGTGAACGGAATTTAAAAAGACGGGTAACGACTGATAACGGACCATTACAGTGAGAATCATCATTGAGAAATGGTATAAGAAAATTTGAGGAACATCTCTCTACAAGCCAGAAATTGCTTTGCTTTAACATTAGTCAGAGCACAGTTGGAGATATTGAAAGATCCAAACTGTTGTGTCCACTCACATTCAACGGTGTAGCACTTTTGCGTAATTTTTCCGCAAGAGTGGCCTTTTTGTCATGGAGGTGCAACACAAATCGCAAATGCTGAATTTGGCTCAATATCTCTACCGTCGAAGCTATTTTCTAGAAACGCGATTATTAATTTTCATAATAATACATATGGGTCGAAGAAAATCGCGCGAACTAGTGAATGCCCGTGATCAACACAATCTCTCTCATGTGTGGGCCGGAATTGTTGGAGATTATTGATAGGTTCACATTTTACGTGCGGTTAAATGCGAGGTATACGCAATTTTCTTGAAAGAGGAGGCTACACTACTGTCTGGAAGAGTTCCGTTGCAATAAATTGCGAAATGTATTTTTTATGCAACGGTGCTCCAGCGCACTTTTGTTAGTTGCTGGAGTTTTTTGGAATCCGTATGATTGTTGGATAGAGGGAGGTCCACCACCGTAGCTCCTCGGTCTCAGACTTAATCTTTGGCTTTTTCTGGGTTACCTAATATTAGTTATATATGACTCCATTGAAAATGTCGAATGGACTGAGAAATCGGTATATCGAGTTATCAACAATTTCGAAATACCCTGGATTTTAAACGGACTCGCAGCAACTACGAGGAGGATAGAAGCTTGTATTGCATTGCGGCTTTTCAACAGTTAGTAGATTAATTTTGTTTTGCTCTTATTTTTGTTATTTATATAAGAATTAATTACGTTAACTTACTATTAAACATTGTAACTTGTAGAACTAAGCGATTTGACATATGAACTTTTTTATGATAAATAACATGGAAGGGGAGGGGGGAAAGGGAAAAAGAAGAAGGGGAAAGAGCGGGAGGGGAAAAAAGGGGGAAAAAAAAAAGAGGGGAAAAAGGGCGAAGAGGAGAAGAAAAGAAAATGAAGAAGGAAAGGGGAAAGAGGAGGAATCAGTGCTTAAGTTTGTCGCATTATGAAAAATCATCTGTATATTCAGGTAATCATGTTGAGTAACTTTTTTCTGTTACATTCTGGTTAACATTATTGCATACTCAGTAATTCTGCCTCTATTCTAGATTTTCTATATTCGATTAATATTCTAAATTGTTCATTCTCTATTTTTTCTTCATTTAATGTGATATATGTTTTTATCAGTTTCGTTGTTATTTGTTTGGTTTTGTTTTAAATCTTAATCGAGAAGGTTGAGTTAGGTTGTTAGGTTTCCGTCTGTATTAGTATTCCCGTAATTTAATTTCTTCATTTTCCATATTTTCAAGTGACAGATAAATTGTCTTTGGTTTAAATTTCGTATTTTCTGTGATTACGAGAAATATATTCAAATATACATGTTCCGTTATCATAATGGTGAAGAACGAACGCTGTTGAGAACGAGGAATAAATAAATACACTGTAAATCAGACCAAATTAAATTTGGACGTACTCGCAGAGTCAAAGGAAGAGCACTATTATCATGATTTGGTCGTTTGAGCATATTGAATAATGTACTATAACTTCTTGTAGTGATCCCAATTAACTATCTATAATTATATCCGATTCTATTTTTCTCATTCATTCTTGCTATTCTTTTAATACATCATCCATACGCCGAACACAGAAGAACTCAACCACACCCTTCGAATCCTAATTTCCGTTTTACTCTCTAGCTCTTTATTATTTTTCTTACCAGTTTTTTTTGAGTTTATTCTCGTAATAAGACGGCCATTTATTCTTTCTAATTTCGCTATTCTATCCTCCCCTTTTGTAATCTTTATTACTCTGCCTTTTACTCGTCGAAAGCTTTTTTTCAGACGGACAAAATCATGTGTAATTTTTTTAAAGATTGGCCATTAATATAAAAAAATACACAGCCGCAGATGAAGCCCTCTCGAGTTTAAGTTGCGATAGAGCATCGTCCGGTAATAGCGAAGAGATGTGTAGCGAATCGAATTCTGCTGGAATTTTTTCTGTGAGAAAAAATCCTCTAAAAGTATTCGACAGTTTAATAGCAAGAATACATTAATTTGTAATTCTTACTATAAAAAGCTTGAAAACTTTGAATTATCCCTTCTTTTTTTTTTCATTTATCTTATAGAAATTTTCTGCTATATTTGTATTAATAAAATGCCTTACTTATGACTCAGAACGAGTGGATTTCAGGCGGCGACATACAAGGACGCATTGTTTCTCTCTTGAAAGGAGAGTAAACGGGCAACTTGACCTATTTGGTACTGCTAGCTGTAGAAGGGAAGAATACAGCGATCTCCAATAGCAGCGCAGCGGCTCAATTTCTATCGGGCGATAAGACATGAAATATATTAACATGCAAAGAAGTGGCGTCTGTTTTTGTTAGACGCTGTTGTAATAAAAATAAGAAAAGTTGTTATTAATTATATATCGTACTAATACCAGTTTATTGATTTCTAGCTGCAGTAACGTGAACTTTTTATTTTTTAGATGTCTATAATGTAATTACTGGAAAGCTGTATTTCATTAACATACACTAGTGCATTAAATAAAGTAAATAATATTAAGCATCGTGTGTAATTACAGACGTTATTTAATAAAAGGGAGAGTTTTACTTTGTGAATTTGTTTCTATTGACGTCCAGATTATATGATATAATAATAAAAAATTAAAACCTTAGCAAGAAGCGAAGGGATGCAAAAAAATTTATGAAACTGGTATTTGAAGCAAAAAGAATAGTTACGAGTAGAAAGGTAAAAACGCTAGAATATGTATAATAATAATTGCTTTATTATTTATTATATAGTTCTTATATGTCATTATTCGCAATAGCAAGGAAAGGACTCTTTTATAGCCAAATATATGAAAGAATATATACCGTAATAACGATTTCTAACAAGCTAGATTACACGACACTGAATAGTACTGAATACAAAGTTCTACTGTCATTTACATTGATTAAAATAATCGAAATCTTTCAGCTTGAACTATGTATAGATTAAGTAATTAAAATATTAATGTAATATGAGTAGCTTTAAGTTTGGTGAGACCTTCAATTCTGTTACTGAACATTCTCTTTGTATAATTTGTTTTTCTAACAGTAACGCAGATAACATATAGCAGTATAAATGTATCTGAACCAATTCTCACAAAAAAACAAAATGCAGCAACCGTCACACGTTGTTACACGTCGTACGACATAGGGAAAGAGCTTAGTCNCAGCTCCCGGAACAGATAAAGTTGTTCCATGAACAGCTGTTCTCCTTCGTGAGGCTCCATGCGGATATTCAAAATTCGCGCGCTTCGAAGCCGACACTTCTAGCATCACATGACGCAGTCAAGACGAAAGGTAGGAGTGGAGGGAGAAAAAATACTTTCAGACCCTCTGTGTAAACCTTATGGGATTTTGGCCCAGAATCAGCTTAGCATATCTACTGCAGTTAACAGGTGGATATAAATAAATAGTGAATAATAAGTAGTATGTAAGTGATTTAATTATTTCAGTTTTTCATTATTCCTACATTTTTTACGATGTTTTTGTTTAGCTTAAATGTGTGAACAAATATTTTTCACTTAATGCATCGCCTGTGTAGTTATGGTTAATTACGAAAACGGTGCAATACTTACTGTCAACGGCGGTATTAAGGTTAACCAGGACTTTCGTACACCACGCTGTAAACTCTTCAGTCGCAGGGCCGTTGGTGGTCTTATTGTGTGTACTATCTCCTCCTACTTAGAATAGCCTTATTGACCTTCGGCGGCTGTTTCGTCGGTTGTTTCGAGACAGCAGTGCATGCACTAGTGAATTGCTCTTGTAAACGGACGCGTTATGACTGTATGTGTGTGGTGTATGGGACCGGATCGTCCCGAACGGAAGCCCCGACGACCACTGCGTGAGATTATTGCCCACGTCAAATTCTGCCCAGCAAATGCCGACGAACAAGTCCCCGTTTCTTTCTCCTTCTGTTCTGGCAGCTGGTTTCCCGCTGCTAATATATAGAGAAAAAAAAACTGTTGAAACGATGTGAAAAGTGAATTACGAAAAAAAATAGCCAATCTCTTTGCTCTCGCCTGGATTCGCGAGCATTTTACTCATCGCTTGTATGGTTTGTCGCAACTCATGCATACGGAAGGGCTTCTACAGATTGTGCCTGTACGGCACAGCAAAAGGAACGAAAATTATAAAAAAGTTCGTAATTACCAAAAAGCTGCGTTGCCTGCTTGAGTTAGTTGTGCACACTTCTGGCCTCTTTCGCACTCCGCCTTTGTATGTCCGCAAACTGAACCGTGCCGACATCGCTGGCTCCAAGAGCCTCTGCTCATTGCGTCCTGCGTTTGCTTCAGGGTTCGGCGGCTTCTGCATGTCGAGTTTCTCCTTCTCCTCTTGTCCACTCTCTGTCCTCCCCTTCTTCTGCTTTTACTCCGATTTCTCAACCTTTCAATGTCTTCTCCTCGATTCTTCTGCAGCTTCTCCTCGTTCCTTTTCGCTTTTTCCAGCATTTTCTTCATCTTTTCATCCTCCTTCTTACGTTTCTCTTCTTCCTTTTTGCGTTTTTCTTCGGCAGCTTTCCTTTCTTGGTCCTAAAAAGGGGAACATCTACAATGCGAATCGTTTATAACAACTCCAGAAAATCATTAAATTATGAACGTAATAAGCAGTGCTCACTATAATGAACATACCGATTATAGCGAACAGTTACGGCTCTAGAATAAACTAAACATAAGCCATACGATTACTCGGTTCCACCAAATATTTAGTAGCATGTTGCAGCACTATGTGTGTAGGTCAATATATTAGGGACATTGATAAAAACAATTCCTTAAGGCCGTGCTAAAGGATAAAGTAGAACTCTAAACTATATTTTGTTAAGAATAACTTTTTGGGTTTATACTACGAATTAATAGATTTTAAAGATGAAACAAAAGCTTAAATTAATGTACGAAGGGGAAGCCAAATTCGTGAATGAGGATGAAATGCGGATAGGTGCGCTCGCCTATGTTTCATTCGGATTGAACTATAATTAATATAGTTAAGTGCAGCCTATTGCGTCGTCGTTACGAATATTGCCTGCTAAACGTCAATCCGAAGCAAACTGAAACTAGGAAATTGAACCCGTCTGTAAAAAATCCTTACCAGCAAGGAAGAACGCTCAACATATTGAATGAAATGAAACGTTTATGAGAAAGTGCCCTAGTAAATCAATAATTATAAGTGCATGGTCTTTTTAAACAGGCCGGAGTCATGAAAGACCCCCCGGACGGCCATTGAGCCACCACATCAACACCTCGAAAAATGAAGAACTGTACTGAAGAAAACCGTTTGAAAGAAAAACAATATCTGCAAAGGTAGAGAATGCTCGCCACTTCAGAAACAAGCGCGCCGATGCGTCCGAACAATTTTTGGAGCTTGTGGGACGAACCGCCACACATTTTGAGCGGATTGTTAGGGAGATGAAACATGGGTTCATCACTTTGAGCCGAGTCCAAACAGGAGTCCATGCAATGGCATAAAAAGGGGATAACCGCCAAAGAAATTCAAATGTCAGAATCGCTGGAAAGTTGATGGCTACTGTTTTTTGGGATTATGAAGGGATATTATGATTGAACAAAGAAAAAGGAAGAGCAAAACCGAGAATATTACGCGCGATATTAGGAAAATTAAAGGAGGCCCATAAGGAAAAAAGTCGAGGAAAATTGATCAAGGGTGTGTTCCTCTTGCAAGACAATGCGCCGGTTCACAAGAGCAGAGTTGCAATGGCTGGCTCTGCACAAGCATGGCTTTCATCAATAGTCCACCACCCTACAGTCAGACCTGGCCCCTAGTGATTTTTATTTGTTCCCCAATTTAAAAAAACACTTACGGGGAAGAAAATTTTCCAACGACAATGAGGTAAAGGATACAATTTTAGCCCATTTTGAGGCGAAAGATAAAAAATATTTTTATGATGGTTTAGAAAAATTAATTCATAGATCTAATAAATGTATTGTGCTTAAGGGTGATTATATTGAAAGGAAAAATAGATTTATTGTTTTATTTTATTTAAAACCCTTTCATTCCACGAACTTTTGGACCTCCCCTCGTATAACGTCACGACGATTGATGGATTTAAATAAATAAATTGTAAAAAAAACAGTATGTTCAAAATTCCAATCTGTTTTATTATAATTTTCTTCTGACAGCATATTTCAATTAATTAATATTGTAACGAGCGCCAATTTTTAAACTGGCGGTTTCGATAGGCGTCCCCAGATAGCGCTAACATAGCGGAAGAAAGAACTACGTATGAGGAATGACAGAGGGCAGTACCGGGTCGAAGATTCGTGATTATTCTCCTGAATCTAGAAGCACGCCCTAGATGTGTCTGGAAAAATCTCGTAGTTTCGCGCCAGATATAAAATAACGCGTGAGGATTGGCCAGTTGGTCAGTCAGTCAATACGAGTTCAATAGTGCGGATAACAAGCGAATTAGTACGTGTGATATAAATATCGGTGCAAATAAATCGTTTACATAAATAAGACATTAGTAATTAAGTGACTTAATTAATAAATGATTTTTAATAGTAAGTAGCGACTGATTTAATTTTAGTGTTTATTTTGATCTTAATTAATAGATTTTAAGTAGTCCAATTGCGTTAATAAATCAAGTTAATTTAAATATATCGCCTGTGTATTTTTTTCTAAACCCCGACAACGTTTTAAGAGTAGAAAAACGTTACAATGTAATCAATCATCAGGTGAAAAAATGACAATTGAATGTGCTGCAATATAAAATGACTCATCATTTAGAAAATAAAGAAAGAAAATTATAATAAAACAGGTTGGAATTTTCAACATATTGTTTTTTTACAATTTATTTATTTATTTTTTTATTATTTTATTTATTTATGAAAAAAAAAAAAAAACTTCAGAAATATCAGAATTGCGAAAAACGTCTTCATTTTTGCAATCAATCTGCAATTTTACAAGTCAAACGGTTCTTGAGGCAGGCAAAGACCTTTGGCACTAACCCGTGAGATGACGTTGGAAGTCATATATGTATGTTTACATTTTATTTTTCTTTCAAAATTATATATACAGTTAATACAATTATGAACGACGAATTTGGCTTGATATTGTAAAAATAATTTATTATGGCACACTATGCAGAGATAAGTGTTTATAATTAATGATGACCTTCCTTCAACTACGTTGTTTTGTGATATTTGTATAACATTTAATAAATAACTAGTAGCAAAGTAAATATAAATTTAGTTTATATTTATTTCTCACTAATCTTAATACCGAAAATTAGAAAAAAAAATTAATGCATAAGAAAACAAATTACGCCCATCTCTTCAGAACCTCAGAAACTGAAAAATGCTTTCAAGACCATCTCAGATAGCAGAGTGAGGTAAAATGACGTTTAATGGACGTAATATCGACGTCTAATGACGTTTAATAGACGTCGATATTACGTCTATTAAACGTCAATTCACATTTTACAGTTACCTGCGATATTCACTAGTATATGTTTGTTCCTCTAAGCTCTAGTACGAACCGTTACTAAAATATGACAGGTGGTAATCCTTAATGAATTACCCTATACATCATTCACGGAATCTAACGAAACAAACAATTCTTACCAAACGCTTCTGCTCTTGTTTGCGTTTCTCCTCCGCCTCTTTCTTCGCCTGTTTCTCTTCTAACTCTTTTTTCTTTTTCTCCTCTTTACTAGCGATATCCTTTTCTTTCGGCGGGATCGGTTGTACTTGGATTTCTTGCCGGCGGCGGCTGAACTTCGTTGTGTTCTTCTTGTTGAGGTGGTGCGGGAGGCGCAGGATCTGCGGGCTTTCGCCGCAACTGGCTGCGGGATATCCCACATGGATAGAGGCATCTCTGGTGTAGGAGGCATCGGCTGTGGCGTTGGTGTTTGTGGCGGGGGCTGTTGCGTAGGCGGGGGTTGATTGGGGGCTGCTGTTGCCATTGCGTGTTGGCCTGCGCTTGGACATACTGATTCTGTTGCCAGAGGGAATCCATCTGTACCTATATAACAAACATTATGCAAATCGAGTTATTGAGTACAACCACTGATAAATTGATAGTTCATTCTTATGGAGAATTTTCGTGCCGCGGTTTTCCGTTTTTTTTTTATTCTAGCTAATAAAATATATATGCAAGTAGTGTGATCTATGGAGCTGTCCTCGTGCGCTTATAAATAAATGTTTTCTTAAGGATGAAATATCCTTTGGGATTATATCTAAAAAAAAATACTGCAAACTTTTCGTTGTTTTGGTATTTCGCCTGATAAAAATGTACAATTTTATAATGGTTTGCAAAATACTAATGTAATGTGTTAAGTAATAAAATCATTAACAACTAATTTGAAAGTACATTATATTATATACAGGTTAATGGTGGGCACTATCGGTATTTTCAACTATCGAGAGTCGGACCAACTATCGATAGTTATCGATAACTATCGATATCTATCGATAGTTTCAACAGTCAACTATCAATACTTACAACTGTCGATAGTCGTCATCGATAATGCCCACCACTCTACTCAACTAATGTCTTCATAAATACATTTTGTTTTGTTTCTTGTTATTTATTATTTGTGTTTTTTTTAGTCCAGACTAATAAAAACACTAGTATTTCATGGTTTCATCAATACCTGCTACTATAGATATTACAAAAGAATTAGTTCCACTCAATCAATAATTGATGACTGACAAACGTTTTTAACTAACAAGACAATACATAAATAAACCTTTAAGCTACTCAGAAGGGGAAAATAAATAGCACTATACTTGTTGTGTTTACATTGAATTTGAGCATCTCTCTGCGTTATAAACTTTATATATAAATATAATACTGGTGGGCATTATCAATATTTCCAGTTATCGATAGTCGAGTATCGATAGTCCACTATCGATAGTTAGCTATCGATAGTCCACTATCGATAGTTAGCTATCGATAGTCAGCTATCGATAGTTATCGATAGTCGACTATCGATAGTTATCGATAGTCAAGTATCGATAGTCGAAACTATCGATAGTTATCGATAGTGCCCACCACTAATACAGGTGTTTCAGACCACTCGCCCACTATCTTTTTCTGGCGATCTATTGCAGCTAATAGCTAATTAATAACAAAACCCCACCTAATTGTTTAGGCGTGAAAATATTTTTAACTTCCGGAAAAGTTCCATTACACCGGAAGTGGATAACAATTTTATTATTTTAAATGGAATCATATGTTTTTTCTTACTTCAATGAATTCTACAGATTATTTGAATACAAATTTCACTAAAGTTCTCTACCCCTAAATTCAACCGTTTTTGAGATATTTACGATTTTGTCATAATTTTGACATTTTCATCTCTTTCGAAAACGTACCATAATTTGTAAACCATTAAAGATAATGATGTCATTTTACTAGTACCCAATAAAAATAGTTATCCGTACCAAATTCTATCGAAAGAACCACTAAATTGTATACAGAGTGTTCATAAATTGATTGTCAATTCGGATACATTTAACCTTAGAAAATTCATTTTTTTCAAATGTAACATTATATTCCTAATTATACCATTCAATGCAGACAAGAGCATTCTCCGTCGATAGGTATAAAGGATGCATATACCTATTCCTAGTCGTTTTCAAGATATCAACCATTATTTACCTGACTATGAAAATTTTGGTACATTTCTTGGAGTGGGCTATGAAAATGACACGTAGGTTTGACAATCATCAAAGCAATGTTACTTTACTCATCATTAAGATCTAATTTTCCCATTACTGATCCATGGTTATAATGTTGTGGTTGATAAGAGTATTACAAAAGATATTTTACATTTATTGCTTATGTAGAAGGGAATAGATGATACTCAATAATTTAGAGATGCCAGATCAAAGGATGGTACTTATTACATTAAAAGAATAGATTACAATGTTCATAAAAAAAATTATTGAACTTAATGTTCTGCCGTTTCTTTCTATGCATCGCTCTATTCTGCCCTAAAAGTTCTTATGAACTCGAACTAGCTATTTTCTGCTTATGGATCTACATGTTTGCTTTATTCTTATCTTAATTTTTTTCCCCACTTTGCGGACGATTTTGATAAACAATATGTTGCAACCCTTTCCCAAAAATAATAGTCTAAGCATGTCAGATCTTGTGATCTAGCTGACCATGAAATTTCGGACCCTCTCCCAATCCATTTATTTGGAAACATTTCACTTATTTTTTCTCTCACATATACAGCAAAGTGTGCAGAACAACCATCACGTTGGAACCACATATCTCTTCTTGTTCCTAACGGCATGTTTTCGAGGACCACTGACAATTCATTTATTAAAAAATTGCTGTACATATTCCCGTTTACTGTTTCTTCAAAGAAGTAGGGTCCAATTATTTGGTCACCAAGGATGCCACACTACGTGTTTATGCTCCACACATTTTGATTGTCAAGTTCTTGCATCCACTGTGGATTTTCGTGTGACCAATAATGTAAATTATGATGATTTACTTCACCATTACTTTTAAATATTGCTTCGTCTGACCACAATACTCTTTTAAAAAATCGAGAATTTGTAATTAATTTTGTTTCTGCCCATCGACAAAAACGGATCCTGGCCTGGAAGTCACCGCCACCTAATTTTTGACGAAGCGAGATATGGTACGGGTGCATTTTGTGGTCATTAAGAACTCGCCATACGCTCACATTGCTAATTCATGCCTGAATTTCGTGCTGTATTGCGAGTGCTTGTTTGAAGACTATAATTTTTGCGCACATTTCTTGTTTGTGCTTCCTTGTGAATGCTTCTGCATTCGAGAGTGCCATATTAAAAAAATAATTCATTAATCTTGAACGACAAAAAAATAACAAAATAACGCGTAACAATAAAGCAAACAACAACAAAGAACCACTAATAATGAAAATTTGACTATAATAGGGAGACTAGCAAAGACAAGTTTGACACTTCTGGATCTGAAACGCTGTTGCTTTGATAACTGTGAAACTTTCACAGCCCACTGCAAGAAATGTACTAAAATTTTCATAGCCGAATAAATAATGGTTGATATTTTGAAATATCTTGGAATAGATATATGCATCCTTTATACCTATCGACGGAGAATTTATTTCTGCATTGAATGGCATAATTAGGAATATAATGTTGAAAAAAAATGAATTTTCTAAGGTTAAATATATCCGAATTGACAATCGGTTTATGAACACTCTATATATAATTTAGTGGGTCTTTTTGACAGAATTTAGTACGGACAACTATTTTTATTGGGTACTAGTAAAATGACATCATTGTCTTTAATGGTTTGCAAAATATTGTGCGTTTTCGAACGAGATGAAAACGTCAAAATTATGACAAAATCGTAAATATATCAAAAACGGTTGAAGTTAGGGAAAGAGAACTTTAGTAAAAATTGTATTCAAATAATCTGTAGAAGTCATTGAGGTAAGAAAAAAACATGATTCCATTTAAAATAATAAAATTGTTATCCACTTCCGGTGTAATGGAACTTTTCCGGAAGTTAAAAATATTTTCACGTAATTCTTTAGGTGGGGTTTTGTTATTAATTTTTTTGTCACATTATTCTAGCTGCAATAGATCGCCTGAAAAAGATAGTGGACGAGTGGTCTGAAACACCCTGCATATATATAGTAATATAATTAGCCACCGATTTCGGCTTTGGCCATCCTCAGGCGTAATACGTCAAATTAGAAAATTAAAGCTGCGTCATTAAATTTTGAAGTGTTCTTACATTTTAAAAACATTAAATAAAATACAGTAGAAAAATAGGACAATGCACAAATGAAACTGGAAAACACGGTAAAATATTAGTTAATTTATATTGGTTTCTATTTTAAATGTGAAAACAGACTGGTACCCCTGTATATTTGTAGATAATTGTATTTGTTACGAAGTGATATACTATACAAGGTGTATCAGATATAGAGGTAAATATAATGATATGTAGCAACTGTAATCATATACAATCAAAAAGTCTTAATGCACAGGAGGTCTATCTGTAAGCATTAACGAGAAAAAAAATATTTTATAAATGCCGTGGGCTAGAACCGCACATGTGCCCAACCTAAATGCTGTCCCGAGTATACCCCCACATACCACTATCATTTAGCCATTACCCCTGTTAGTTTTGTGTGGATCGCCGCTTGGAGTGCAAGCCACTTCGAACATTTTATTTAAATTTTTCCTGTCTCGAAAAAACGATCCTTTTCAAGACCATCATAATTTCGTATAAAGAAAATCGAAGCTTGATGCATCGGCAAAACCGCGGGAATGTATAGATTCATTTTCGCGCGACATCATAGTAAAAAGGCGTGTTTGCAAATTTTCTGTATCTACATTTATTTCTGTGTAATTCGATTCAATTCATTTTGCCGTTATATGATTAAATAAATCCAGAAGAAATAACTCAGATTCATGTGGTACCGTTTATTAACAACTAACTCTCGATTCGACAAAGCAAAAGAAAAATATTTACGTTTTTTGTAACTACTGGAGTCGCATATCCGGTGAAACTCGAACGTCTTATCAGGATATTAAAAATAATACTTTGTAGACTTATGTAGAATGCTCTTAACAAAAAAGGAATGTTTATTTTATAAAAAGAAGAAATTTAAAATGCTCAGCTTGCTATTTTACAAGGGCCTTTATTTATTCAGAATGACGTTAAATGAACTTACGGCATACCATTAGAATAATACTAAATGAGTGCAATGTATTTATACATAATACCACGTTTAGGGGTGCTTAACATGACGTTTCCTTGCATCAGGCCGGACTAAAGAATTTTTGGCTGTAAATTTTACTTTTTTTTTATTTTTTAATGATGAAATCCGGTTTCGGCGGGTTTGTGCTTTATATGTCGTGTAGTTAACACCCAAGCAAAAATTTACTTTTTTTATTTGATACACCCTGTATATATAGTAATATAATTAGCGACCGGTTTCGGCTTTGGCCATTCTCAGGCGTAATACGTCAAATTAGAAAATTAAAGCTGCGTCTTTAAATTTTGAAGTGTTCTTACATTTTAAAAACATTAAATAAAATAGAGTAGAAAAATAGGACAATGCACAAACGAAACTGGAAAATACACTAAAATATTAGTTAATTTATATTGGTTTCTATTTTAAACGTGAAAACAGACTGGTACCCCTGTATATTTGTAAATAATTGTATATATCACGAAGTGATATACTCTATATGTATAGGGGAATCTCATTTTCCTATCTTTGATAAGTTTTCGTACTAAATTCCGCCGATACGCTAATGGGGATCCAAAATCGGAACGAAAAACAATACACTGAACGAACAATCAATTCATCTATCATACAGCCGTTCGAATTTATCACCTGTTGGTTTTGCTGCTGCAACTGTTTGCTCTGCAACTGCCGGAGTAAATTGTTTATGGGATCGTTGTCATTCGCGTTCGACAGTTGTTCTATGGGCGTCGGTTTCGGCCGTAGAGGTGGCGCCATCACGCCGGGCGCGTTCATACCGCTAGAGAGTCCGGTCAGATTCGGGGCGCCTGGGATTCCCCCGTGCAGTCCGCTCAGGTTATTCACCAGATTCTCACTCTGTATATTCGGCGGCAGTCCTATACCCGGTATACCTGCCGCCGTGGGCTGTATCCTCTGCAGCGAGTGCATTTGCTGTACTAGGGCTTGTAAGGGATCTAATTGTACGGGCATTGCGTTCGGTGGTTGCTCAGGTATAGGCTGCTGTCCCTGTAATTTATTCACCTACAATGTTGAAACAATATCAGTAGGGTTTATATGGGGGGAAAGTGTTGTGAATATTCGGAACCTGTTGCATCTGATTGATAATGTGCATTAAGGGGTTCGTCGTCGGGGGTTGGGGCGCTGCTTGCTGAAGGTATTGCAAGTCAACAGGTGGCATCTGGAATATTCGTAAACGTACACGTACAAACTTTATTTAAAAAATATATATATATATATAACTAACCTGCGGTGTAAGCATGTGTTGCGACAACAAATCTCGCTGTTGCAACGGCGATAGGCCCGTCCAGTCGGGCTTATAGCCCCTGGGCGGGACGTGCCTCAGCGCCAGCTGGGCCTGTAGCAGGTGAAAATTCAACAGTTCTTGCTCCGGTATCTTGGCCGTCTCCTTTAACGGGGGAATGCGTACAGTCGTTAGAAACGGATTCCATTACATATCCTAACTAAGTCACCTAACGTATAAAAACTGTTATCACATTGCCGGCGCACGCGTAGCGTGTTCGAGAAAATAGCCGGCTTATACCATTCCGCCATTTCGGTCGAGACAAACGGTCCCTGCAGGTCGCCCTGTTTATTTTTTTGATAAAAACAACAAGAACGTCTTAATATTGTAGCTTTTCTTTTTATCTGGCAGCGATAGCAAAAAGGTAATTAGTTGCGTTCAGGGAGTATCTAAGCCCAAGTAGCAGAGCGACGTCAATGATGTTTAATAGACGTAATATCGACGTCAATGACGTTTAATAGACGTAATATCGACGTCAATGACGTTTAATAGACGTAATATCGACGTCAATGACGTTTAATAGACGTAATATCGACGTCAATGACGTTTAATAGACGTAATATCGACGTCAATGACTTTTAATAGACGTAATATCGACGTCAATGACGTTTAATAGACGTCATATCGACGTCAATGACGTTTAATAGACGTAATATCGATGTCAATGACGTTTAATAGACGTAATATCGACGTCAGTGACATTTAATAGACGTAATATCGACGTCTATTAAACGCTATTTTACGCCTCTCTGCTACCTGAGAGATAATAAAAGTGGTTAGGTTACAATAATCCCCTACACAACAACTATAATTAAAGATTTCTTTTTGCCTCTAAATAGTTTTGCTATCATTCTGCGTAAAAACAATACAGCGCCTTCATGTTTATACGAACAAATGCAAAGATGCAAGGACTGTAACGTGGCAATAGACACTAACTGCACCAGTCTATTAGTTCGGGATTATTGTTTCGGGAATTACCATTTTCAATCGATCTTCAATTGTTCTGAATTAGAAAACTGCTCTAATGTGGGGTGATCTATATTTTACGAGTTTATACAACAAAAGGTAAATAAAAAACTAAGTAGGAAAAGAACGGTCACCCTAAAGATTAAATCATTGTAACGCGAGTAAATGATCGAAGTTTTCACAGAGGGCGTCGCAATATTAATCGAACATTGTAGATGTAACGCCAAGTACAAAAGGCCAACACCAGCGCAAAAACCAGTGTAGCTTAATTCTATCTTTTATACAGGGTCACAACTGGAAACCGGACGATTTTAAAATAAGTGTTAAAAGTAAAGTCAAAATAATATGGATTTATCAATAACCAATAAGAAAATGATTACGTATTGATTGCACGCGTCTTCGTTTCAACATATAGGCCTACAACACTGACTTCTAGCATTGCCGACATACGTGTATTGATTATATCTTTGTTAAGTGAACGGTATAAATGATGAACCAAGAAGGACGTATGCGATCGGTATACTGGGAGAGTTCTTTATCTTGAGACAACGGAATATCTCTAAAACACTGCATCAAATCAAAAAAAGATCTTAATAAGATTTGTTATAATGTAGGGGACTCACTGAATGGTGCCGAACTCGATTTACCCCCCCCCCTCCCTCCCAGTGAGAGGGGGGAACACTTTGAAATCTTAAATGGGAACCCCCGTTCTTTATTGCAGATTCGAATTCTACGCCATCAAGTATGTAGTTTTTGTTTGAAACTTTTTTTCGATTCGTAACAGATTGCGCTGTAATCGCAAAAAACATGATTGTGAACGTTTAAAAAAAATACACAAAAAAGAGAAGCAAGCAAACATGATTTTGCGTTCTTTTTATTTTAACATAAACTAACACTTCAAATAGCCATGTGTTTGAAACTGTGCCCCTTCACTTCGATACATTTATTTATTCACAATTGGAATGCTATTCAACGATACAAAGCCGTACTTTATTCAGTACTTGACAAGCTATGAATACTTACACATTGTCCGATCCCCATTTAGATTATTAATCCAATACAAATTAATTAGTGTTGAATAATTGAACAGTAATGGAGGTTATGGAGGGTATGATAAAGTAAAGTTCTTCGTTGTTGAATGGCTTTTTGAAATGTTATTTAATGTTAAAATAAAAAAACACAAAGCATGCTTGCTTGCTTCTCTTTTTTGTGTATTTTTTCTAGACGTTCACAACCATATTTTTTGCGATTACAGCACAATCTGTTATGAATCGAAAAAAAAGTTTCAAACAAAAACTACATACTTGATGGCGCAGAACCCGAATCTGCAATATGAAATGGGGATTCTCATTTAAGACTTCAAAGTTGTCCTCCCTTCCCATCTGGGTGAAGGTGGGGATCGCACCATTCAAGTGACCCCCCCCCCACATTATAACGAATATTATTGAGATGTTGTTTTGATTTGATGCAATGTTTGAGATATTCCGTTATCTCAAAATAAAAAACTCACCCTGTATAGTCAGCAATACATATACATATTTGATTTTAACCTAACGTCACTGCGCCGGTCAATAAATTGTTGTAAAATGCGCGAATGGAGATTAATATTTAATAATAATTTTCCTATTTTAGTTATTATTAAGTGTATTACTAATTTACTAGAGAAAACTTATCCAAAAGGTCATATACTACAGTAAAACCCCATTTATCCGTGTTTCTATTACCGATGCCACGCTTTGATTCAATTTTCCGTGCGTTCGGTGATTCACCGACACCGTTTGTTTGGATTTTTTTTTAATAATTATCTCAAGTATCGAAACGATCTGTTTCGATTATTAATGAAGGCACTGTATATCAACATTTATTTATTATAATATATACAGTGCCCGACATAAATGCTACAATATGAGATTTTTTTTACTGTTGGAACATATGGAAAATGTTGTTTGTGAGGATTAGTTCAATACATCTAACAACTCCAAAATTTATTTTGGCAGCTATCATGTCACCACTAGTACGGCAGCAAAATCATGAAATATTCCATAAACAGGCAAGAAGTCTGGTTAGATGGATGACATGATATTCAGAAACGATATTTCAATTCAGTTTCGGAGACATATGAAAATTTTCGTAAACATATTTAAAAAAAATGAAATCGCTATTTTTTCTTTTTTTTGTTTTTTTTTTTAATAAACCACGTGTTTCAATTTTTTGCGGGTTTTAACGATTGAAAATATCTGAATTTGGTTGCTATTTTCAAAAATTATTAATACCTGCATTAGTACCAGTGTTAAAATTGAAAAGTAGATATCATTCAATATGACACTTAAATGAATAAATAAATTTATAAATTTAACGGTTTCTAATTCTTAATTTCAGTCGTTCGTTTGATAAGAAAAAATACCTTGACTTTCAATTGATTTTTTATTTGGTACAGTTATTAGTCCTTTAAAAAAAATGTAGGGTAGACTCCCTGTGACTTTCCTCTACACATTTAACTTAAATTATTTCTTTATTTTCGTTTGCTGTGAATGATGAACTTGAATAAACAGCGTTGTTTTGCTACCCTTTTATTCCCCCTCGAACCTCTTAGAAATGCAGCCTTAACAGTGAGAAATTAACAAATAAATGTATTACAATTGTTAGCAGACATACATTCATTTGTTAATTTCTCACTGTTAAAAGCTTGCAATCCTTGCATATTTGCCGTCCCGCCGGCCTTTCAAGATCTAATATCACCGTATGTTTGGTTAAACGCTTGAACTTACATCTCGTCTTAACTTAATTGGTAAAGCAGTCGTCCGGTAAACGAGAGGATGCAGGTTCGAATCCTGCTTGGGGAGAAAAATTTTTCTTGGGATAAATTCCTCCCTAATTATTACAGTTAATAGCAGAAATATATTAATTTACACAATTTAACGTTTAGCGTTACGTGATGATACGGTAAGTTGCTAAAACTTTCTAATAATTATCAACTTCTGTGGATGTCATATTATCTAACCAGACTTTTTGCTCACACGACATATGTAAAAATAAAATTTGGGGTTGCTAGACATGTGGAACCTATACTCACAAAAAGAATTTACCATAAATTAATAATAATAAAAAAATCCTTATGTTGCACCATTTATGCCGGTCACTGTATACAGGGTGATTCAAATGAAGTGCGCACCATTTCTATCTCTGTTATTATTGATTATAGAAAGTAGGTCAAATTAGCAAAGTATTTTTAACGCTGCTAAATATCATCATTCTCTATATTAATCAGCGTAGAAAATACTAATACTTTGCTAATTTAACTTACATTCTGGAATCAATAGCAACAGATAAACAAATAGCAATGCTGTGCACTTAATTTCAATCAGTCTGTATATTTACGTAACAATCAATTTATGTATATACCTGCGGGTCCTGATAATACCACTGTCTTGTATGGGAGACACTAAATTAGGAGGTGGTTGCGGTGTGTTAGCAACGCTAGGCATATTGAGGTTCGTGTTTATCTGTGGACCCTTCGGCGATTCTTCCTCGACCACCAATTTGGACACCAAATCTTCTTGCAGCCGATCGAAATCCTCTTCCACCCTAAAACGAAGCAGTTCTTTTCGAGACACCCTTTTAAATTCGCTCGCAACTGCGCACCTATTCGTTACACCTAGAACGTTCGCCATCACCCCATTATGGCTACTACTATTTGTCGTTTCCATAACAACCGGTGGACCATCCTCGAACTCTGGTTTATCTAACTGCTGTTGTTTGGTGTTCGTTTTTATTTCCTTACTAGTGTTGGTAGTGTTGGATTGATCCGATTCGGATTTCTCCTTCTCCGGGGGCTCTAACTGTATCTCCCTGGCGTCTTGGTGATGGTTGGTCTTCGACTGCGATGGCGGGGAGATGCGGTCTCTCCTTTCCTATAGAAGAATATTTTTTTTTATATAAAAACATGCTCTTCGATCTACGAGAAAAAATGGTTACTTCTTCGTGGTGGTGTTCCACCTCTTTCTGTTTCGATAACGAGACGGCTGACTTAGACGTGGTCAATGGAGGCTGTTTGGTGGATATGTTGTGTTGCGAAGACGATTTTTGGAGGGGGTCTTTTTTGTTTGGGGTGGAACGTTTGTGCTCCTAAAATTGATTCGTGCACGATTTCACCTGCTCGAACGAAGCGTTAAATGTGTTGTCGTACCTTTTCTTCGTCCGAACCGTGATAGGCGCCGGAAGAGTCGAAGGTGCCGCCTCCTTCGCCCAGATGTTCCGTGGCCCATTCTGGAAGATCTTCGTTGTCCCAACCGCGCCGTTGGCCGTGGCCTCTGGAATTCTCGTGCCAATTCCTAGGCCGCTCTTGCCCCGGCCCACCCCCGGGTCTTTCTTCAATTTTATCACCGTCTCTCCAACTTGTTGACCTGCCGTAGGGAACGATATGTTTTATAAATATAAAGTGATAAATATATGTATCACACATACTTCAAAATAACCTCAAAATTAGATCGTAGTTATAATGCCCTTAGAGTGAGAAATACATACACTGTAATCGTCAAAGTTTAACTATAACATTATTTAAATATATCTAGTTAGTCAACGTAATGCATTTTCGGAAAAGTAAAGTATTGTTCAGGGATGTGGTGCACTCTATCGGTGAATGAAAATTGATTTGAAAACGTGATAAATATAACAGGTATCTCGGTCAGAGCGAGAGACAGATTTCTGTGTTTTATCCATCTGCGGAAACGACGGAATCCGTATCGGTGATTTACTGGCATTGGTGAATTGTGTGGCCTGGGAAAAGGGAGGTGGATGCATGTGACGCTGTGATGACGCACCTCGCGATAATTCTCGTGTTTGTTTACATTAGAAGATTAGAATTCTGAGGTATTCTGTTATAAATATAAAGAAATTGAAAGTATATTGCAAGGCACGTTCTTGTTGACAAAATATTAGTTGAACAATTTTCTAAATTGTGGTTTTTTTCTTTTAAAAATTAAATATTTAAACTTAAAACAAAAATCACTGAAAAGAGAAAAGTTAAATCTAAAAGGACGAAAATTTGCCGAGAAAAAGAAACATAAATCTACTTCTCAATTTTTATTTTCTTAGTTTTTAAATAATAAGTTGTTTTGTTAACTTAATTTACTTATATTTATGATTATATAATAAGAAACTGTTTGTTTTATTAAAAAGAATGATTTAGTTTGATAATATATAATCTGTAGTTCGCTGGCCTTTTTATATTTAAAATTTTAATAAAACGCGGGTTTTTCGTTCGAACGTATATACGAAAACCTCTCCTCCTCTCTCTATTGCTATCTTCGCTTTCCCGTGTATAGCGGTACTGTCGCTAGCTTCAACTGATGTAAAGGCAGGAAATTATATAGTTTTTCTTATATTTAAAAACATTTTTTACTTGATTTACTATGTTTACTATTAATATAAGAAATTCGTTTTTATATAATGATAAAATATGTAGTTTGGGGTACAAATCCCCATTTATTTTACATATATGCACCACTTTACTTATTAAAAACACCATACATGATGACACATTCGCGCTCTTTCTCTTGAGCGCTGAAAAAGTTACGAGGTAACCTTTGGGGCAACATATACCCGTATATAACAGGTTACATCGTAACTTTTCCAGCAATCAAGAGAAAGAGCGCGAACGCGTCATCATGTATGCTGTTTTAATAGCTTTGTTTGTTTGTGTGCTTGGAGCAGTATCTACTGACTCATCAGTGTAACTGAGAGCGTCTCAGAGTGGATTTAAAGATGGTACAAACAAACGCGCTCGATTGCAATATAACCTTAATTTTATTAATTACTTATTGTCACAGCTATTATGTAGGAAAGTAAAAGTAATTTTTAAAGATAATGAATCTCGACTACAATAAAAATGCAACTATACTAGTATTTATGTACCTACCAAGTGAAGTTTTTAAAATATAATGATCGTTCTTTACATCAATCACATTGGTATCATTATATTATCCATATCGTGCATATTTGATGCAGGTATAAATCAGATTACATTTACAAACAACAGTTTACAACACGGTGTTAGCGCGATTAGGTTATGTTGCACAAATTGCTCGTAATTGCTCGGACGTCGGATCGCGAGCAGAAAGAGGAACCTCTTTGTGATCCGGATTTGCTTGCTCTAAACAAACAAACACGCACAAATCAATGCTCTAAAATACAAACAAACGCGTAAAATTCCATGGATCTGCTTAGATCAGACAAACAAACAAACCTAATAAGTAACGTGGTGCATATATGTAAATATAAATTGCGATTTGTACTCCCAAAATACATGTTTATTTTTATAATGAAAAACGAATCTATTATTATGCAATAGTAAACATAAGTAAATCAAATAAAAAATATTATATAAATATAACACAAAACTTAGAACTACACACATATATAGAGCATAACATTAAATTAGAAACTAAAAAAAAGTAAAGTAAAATGGTAAAAAAATAACGATTATATATTATCAAAATAAATATTTATTCTTCCTAATAAAACAATGTAAACACGAGAATTATCGCGTGGTGCGTCATCACAGCGTCATCGCCTATCCACCCTCTGCTTTCCCCGGGCCTCACCTACAATCTTACAACTTACGAGGTAACTATTGCAATTAAATAATATTTTACCGACACGTAAGAGAGCCATCTTGTATGTAGTAGTCTAACTATAAAGTTTATATTAAATCGAGACGGACATCAACGGCGTGCTGCCATCTACCGCTTTTGTCCAAAATGTTCAAAAATCCGTTAACTATTTTGTCCATAAGGTTGACTAACTAGTATGTATATAAACAATGACTATAGTATAGGAAAGCAGAGAATAGGAAAGAGCGCGCCGCTACAAAATAGAAATATAGCCGTGTCTCCCATCCCACGTTAGAATGCCTAATATGCTTAAGGGCAGTGCTCGGCGCTGTAGGGGAAAGGAGTCTCCCACTACCACTGTAGGCAAATCTAAAGCAAGCGTGTGAGTCAGACGGCCATCGAAGATCGGCTATTGAAAATAGAAACATATGGATTTGTAGTAATAAATTGTAGTAATATTCTATGGTAACATCGCGCACAAATTAATAACTATTGTATTTCAAAATGAACTACCATTGATATCTTTCTTACGGTAAAAATTATGAAAATGAAATAACAAATATAATAAAGGAGTTATTCCTGAGAAATACATCACACTAGTGTTTTAAGTAAAAAAAAACAAGTCATTTACTTAAGTAAACAAACAAAGAAAAGAAAAATTGCATACCCCACTCTTTGTAAGAAAGACGTCCGCTTACGCTTACAATATCTATTATACAACGTGTGTATAAATTGTCGCAAAAACTATCGTAGCGACATACTTCGTTCGTTTCTGAATGGAAAATCTAAATGGTAAAATATTGTACTATGCTTCATAAGTCTTCACGAGGTTCTTGAAGTTCGGTTTTTTAGTTCCTTAATAAGCGTTTGTGTTCGTTATTTGTCGGTATAGATAGCTGCAATTTTGAATTTAGACGATTTCTTATTCCTGTTTTTTCGTAAACAGTTTCTTTTTGATTTTAGAGCCACTTTTCTTCATAAGCATCCTTTCATGAAAAACACATTTGGCAACATTGTAGGAGAATGACTTTGTATTCTAATTTGATTTCAATCAAAACCATTACTGTCAAATTTTGACATTAATCTGAACTGTTCAATTTTATGCAAGCTCTGCTCTTTTTCGTGATTACTCGTATTCTCTTGATTAGTTTTTCTGTTTCAGTGTTTTTATCGTTCTCGTATTATTGTTTGTTATTTACAATGGTTTTTACATTTAATGAATATGCCGATATGTATATGGTATAACGTTTTGTAATGGAAATGCTAACATGGCAGAACAGGAATATCGCGTACGTTTTCCAAACCGGAGACATCCTACTGGAAACGTATTTCGACGGCTGGACCAACGTCTACGTGAAATTGGTTCGTTTAAGAAAAGAAATGCCAACGCTGGTCGACCTAGACAACGGCGTACATTACAACTGGAAGAGAAAATTCTAGACTCAGTACATGAAGATCCCTCCGTCAGTACTCGGCAGTGGCGTCCACATTCAATATCCGCAGTAATAAGACCGTTCATTTGTTCTACGAAAAACCTTCTTATCCATACCATATAACTAAGGTGCAGCCGCTCTATGAAACGATAACATACACCGTTTAAACCTTTGTCATAGTATCTTAAATAGGATTCAAGAAGATGGCGACTTTTCAAGAGGTGTTCTTTGGATCGACGAGTCTATGTTTACCAGAGACGGTGTACTCAATACCCATAATTTTCACCATTGGGCAGATGAAAATCCTCATGCGTTTCGGGAATACGGTCACAAAGAAAGTTTTCAGTTAATGTTTGGCTGGGTATAATAAATCACCGTGTCGTTGGGCCAATCTATCTGCCAAATCGACTTGATGCCAACGGGTATTTAAATGTATTAGAACAAGTTATTGACGAGATGCCATCGAATATACGCCGTAACAAGTTTTACATGCATGATGGAGCTGCGGCACATTTTTCTCGTAATGTGAGAGATGTGGTTGGATGAACACTTCCCTAACAGGTGGATTGGTCGCGGTGGTCCTATCTTATGGCCTGCAAGGTCTCCCGACCTAAATCTTTAAGACTTTTTTGTTTGGGGTTTCATAAAGGTGAAAGTTTACGCAACACCTCCACAAGGCGCTGACGAAGTTATAGGACGAATTAACGCGGCAGTATTAGAAATTACACCGAACAAGTAATACAGACAATACGTCGTAGATTGCAAATGTGTTTACAAACAGACGGATATCAATTTGAACATATGCGTAGGTAATAGTGTCGCTAATTTATTACAAGAGATGCGTTCGAAAAATCAAAACTACTAATTCTGTTTTAATAAAGCTTTCTTATTGCTTTTCCCTATGTATCATTTGTGTTATCCCAATTTGTCATTGTAATTCTGGTCTGTCAATTTTGACAAGTATTGTAACTACCATTACGGTAGTATGCGACTACAGTGTTGCCAAATGTATGTTACTTTCAAGTGGCTCCTGAAGACGCATGAACATAGTACCAAATTTTACCATTTAGATTTTAGATTCAGAAACGAAGGAAGAATGTCGCTGCGTATAGCTTTTGCGACAATTTATACACACGTTGTATTTTACTCGACGATCTACGCTTAAATAACTCAATGTGCTCTGTATCGTGTTATGTTTTCGTCGATATACACTCACAAAAACATTTGAATAGTTTTGCGTTAGTTAGGTGGTATAGGTTAGGTAATTATGTAAATATAAGGAAGATATGTCACACTATCGTGCCACCTTGTATAAAAGGAGATAAACTATTTTACCAAATATTTTTAAAAATCGATAATTCCGTAAAATCTGGATTAGATCAAAATCATTCTACCTTCATTCCGAGATAAAGCATAAAAATATACACTTATCTTAAAATAAATATTTGCATATAAAAATATTTCCTCAGATAAATGTATCTGAAAAGATACAGGTAACCTGACTGCCTATAAATCGAGGATTTCCTCGCCACTTAAAAAAAAAAAGACTATAAAAATGAAACTGTATTCACCCCATTTCTCTGACGGACCCCTGCTCTGATTGCTGGACCTCCAATCTTCCTCCTCTTCCGATCTATTGCGTCTCCAATTGTCTACGGACGAGGACCGGTAATTATAGTCTTTGCGCGGACTCCAATCTGACTGCTCACCGTTACCCCAGCCGCCACCGCTTTCGTAAGGGCCGACGCTCCTCCCGTACGACTGGTACGAACCCCTGCCTCTGCTGATGCGCCCGCCCCTCTCCAAGGAAGTACCGCGGCCGCCTCTTACCGAGCTGTTCATCATGGGACCTCTATTGGGCCACGAACGCTAAAAAAGGGTAAAAGACGATACTGTACTAACAGCAAGAATACTTTTAGCATAAAGAAACCGTAGTATTATAAACGAATTCTCCCTTTATACAACATGTTTAGAAACATTTACAGCAGCAGGTTGTAGCTGCAGACTTAAAAAAGCAGTTTTATAATAATAATAATAATAATCTTTATTTCCACTACACTGTACAAGTCTATATCTTAGTGTAAACTAAGAAGAAGAAAATATTTGCTTCTGTTCACCTACGTATTTATTGTAACAATTAAATAATTAACTATAACTAACCAGCTTCCTTGCGGGTTTCGCCTGTGTCAAAATATCTGCTTGCCACACGGCCGAACCCGCAGAAGCTGTTAGTTATAGTACACCGGCCTGAAACGCCTAACGCAGTCGTCTTAAACTAATTAAATTCAATTGAACTGTCGGAAACACTGTATGGTGTCTCAATATGCATATAGGTAAGAATACGTCATATCGTTTAAACCTTACAGAGTTATTTTCTAATTTTATATTTGAAAAAGAATTACTATTGTAAAAGTACAACTTGGTGGATTTAGTTAGTCGATGTCAGGAACATTATAATTTGTCTTATATATCTATTGTATGTATAATGTGTTTTCCGTTATCTCTAAATAAAGTTTTGTTTTTAAAGTTAAATAAAAGACATTCATCGTATGTAAATACCATAATAAGTGAGAAGCCGCTAGATCTAAAACGGATCGAAGTGATACGTTAAAATTCAGGACTAGTAGTGCTCGCACCGCTTTCCTGCAAAATGAATATGTGCTTAGCTTCGGGAGGATCCCAGAGCAAAAGATCCATAAAGCGTTTATCGAACACAGTAATGAAAGTGGTATTTTCATTCATAGTTTGCATATTACAGACTCAACTTAATATTGCGAAGCAAGCACCACCCAGTCTACCACACACCTGTTCTATGTGGTGGGTCCATCTAAGTGTGTTATCTATAGGCTGTCTACCCAAGAAACAAGACAGGATTGTGTAAATATTATTTATCATTATCGTAGAACAAGTATCAACTGGAGTGTGTAATAGTTCCATTGATTTTAAACCGTAAATGCAATAACGTTTTCTTTTTCATTTATTTGTAAACGATTCTCTATAAAACCATTGTTTTTACAGAAAGATATATATCTTGGTCCATGTTTGTATTAAAGATGGAAAATCAAGAACACTAACCACAGCAAGTTTGTATCATCTGCGTAATTAATTGATTTTTTGATCTGTTGCATGAAACGTTTTACAAAAATATCATTATAAAAATTAAAAATAATAATGGCCACAGCAATGCTACCCTGAGGAACAACCAATGTCTGCGGAGGCGTACTGGAATACGCTACGGCCCAACACGGTTTAGTTTAACTGTCTGTCGTCTATTGGCTAAGTTGAACTGAACCATTCCAATGGCACGCCTTCTCACACCATAACACACCGAAGTTTCTCAGCAGTAATGCCATGCGATACATCAGCTACATTTTATAAGCACTGCTACAGCTTTATACTGCTACGAATATACATGTATGTTTCACAACATTCGTACTTGTCTACTGTCTACTGAAATTGCTACAAAAAGTAGCAGCTTCTTTGATATTGAACAGCTGCTATAAATTGATAACTGGAATTCGCTTCGTAGCAACCTATCGCTAATATATTGCAGTGTTTTATTTAATATACAGTGAGGTCGTAAATGCTCCTCCTCCTCCCTCGCCGCCCCTCCCACTTATAACTTTTGAATGGTATGAGATAGAGCAATGAAACAAAAACAAAGTGAAATTAGAGATAATTTGTGACTTTTTGCTTGCAAGATTAATAATTGGAGTACATACGTTACTTTTGCGATAGCCCTCGTATAAATATTGTGGTTTATGTGACTTAGAAAGCGATTGCTGTAAAATATGACATATTTTACAATATGACGTTTTTGCAAAATTTACAAAAAGTGTCTTTTGTCAATGTATGTGTCATGTGTGTGGGTGTCTATGCTACGATTACTGTATAACAGGTTTTCTGTACACTATAATCCAAAAGCGCAAACGAGGGTTCATCGAAAAGTAACGTAGGTCCCGCAATAATACTTGGATAAGTTGGGTAAAAATTTGAAAAATCGTCAAACTTTTGCAAGTTGCCATAAAAGTAATAGAAATGTCTTCCAAATGAGCTTCTAAATGAATTACTTGCCCATTTAAAATTTAAAAGATAGCTACGACCCTCTATTTTACATCAAAAGCCATGTGCGTATCTCTATAGGCAAAAAATCACAAATTATCTCTAATTTCACTTGGTTTTTGTTTCATTGCTCTATCTCATACCATTCAAAAGTTATCAGGGGGGGACCATTTACGACCTCACTGTATAATAATTATAAATAATAGAAATAAAATATTTGGTTTTAATTTTCAAAGTTAATGAAAATTTTGTTCATGTTTTCAAATTGACAAATTTCGGGAAGTATTCATTTAGAAGGTTGTCTTGAAAATTATTGGTTATTAGGATGGGTTTATAAGGAATTGAAAAAAAAAAGAATTTTTATGATAGAAGTCAAAAGTATTCAAAATTACTAAGAAGTTTCTTCAAGAAAAATAGATTTGGATGCTGAGTTGTATCTTCTTGTGATCATAAGTGTGAATTCGACGTTGGAAGATTGGATTACTGTTTATAATTGGGCAGGAAATTGAAGAAAGAATAGTATTGGAAATAGAAGAAAAAAAATAATATAAAAAATATTTACATTGAAAGATAAAATGAGGTTGGTCTTGTGATGTAATCACAAGAACAATTCCGAAATCATCTATAGTATTTTAAAATTAAGCTCACATAGTGTCAAACGACATAAGTCAAATTGACATATAACAATTTAGGGCGGATTTCAAAGTCAGATCAGACGTTTGAGTAGTGCTAATACTTCTACAATAAGGTCTGATAGCCAACACATAAACATCAAAAATCACACCATGTTTGCTGATGCTGTAAATCCAAATGTAGTTTATAACACGATTTTTGACCCACTAAACGGCTTGAGAGGGTTCAATAAAATGTTGGCTTATATCGTATTCTAGCCAACAGAAAGCAGATAGTTACAGTGGATGGCGTGGTCTCATCTGAATTTAGTGTTAAATCAGAGGTGCTGCGAGGCTCGATACTGGGACCACTGCTCTTCCTACTTTTTGTTAATGATCTAGCATGTGTAATTAATGACGATAATCTCGTAATGTGCGCAGATGATAGCAGATTAGTTACTTACATGCACCTACTAATATTGAGGAATTAAGAAAACATATTGCATACTTGCAAAGTATGCTCTAAACACATTTGCGCAGTGCTTTACCGTTAATGACATGTAAATAAACAACGACAAGACTGCTTTCATTATGTTTACTCCAAAAAGAGGTATTGACAAGTACTGCGAGTTGATAAGTATTCAATTCGACAGGTTACTTCCATTAAGTTACTGGATAATATTGATTATGATTTAGGTTAGTCAACATATATTGATATCTTCTAATCTTCGTGATTCTAAATTATCACAGGCCTGCTAGGTGATTTACCGATTAATGGAAGTCACAAATATATATGTCACTAAAACATATTGCTACAAATGTACGATATTAATATAATATACCTAATATATGTAATAATATTCCGCCAAAATTTTATCTCCTAAGATCATCTATAATTTTCTAATGAATTATCTTTCAAATATTTTTTGAATCGATCCACAATTTAGCAAATATCTTGACGATAATGATGAGATTTACGTCTTAATTTCTCATTCAATTATTCTTCCATTTATGGTTAATTATGTTTCTACTAGAGTAACCTTTTGAATTACAACCCTTTGAACATTCTAGATCTAGAAGTTGTCTAAAATCCTGTTAAACAATACCTTAACCAAAAAAAAATAAATGCATAGGCATTAAAATGTTGATAGATTTTACAAATACCATTTAAGGAGGATTCAAAGACTTCAGGAGTTCTAAAAATGGCTTTTTCATTAAACTAGAAATTGTTTTTCGATTGTTCAATTCCCAAATCTCACAGTTTTTTTTTTACCTAAATTAATTTTTCAAGATAGCGATTTCTAATTCTGAATCAATTACAACAAGTATAATATAAAATTGAGAGTGGAAAAATACGAAAAAACTCCAAACAAACTTCCATTCAACAATACTCAATGATTATTTCACCTTTTAAAATGTTTCTAAAGAGATGAATTATACAATAGTAATGGACGTCTTCTGAAGAGATTCTTTTTTTCAAAATTAAATATATGAGCATATGAAAAAGTGCATGTAAAATGTTCAGAATCTGTTAAAAATAAGTCCAATTTGTACAAATTTTGAAAATCCTTTCTAAGGTATTGTTTAACAGTTTACAATAAAACACAATAAAAAAAAACATTAAAAATATTCACTGGTTTCTGATAAAGAGATATAAAGAAAGGGTTATGAAGATGACCTTATTCTAAAGGTCGACTACATGAGATAACCATTTACTCTTTAAAATAAACTTTTCGAAACATAATACATATACTAAATTATTGAAAACAGAACCTCCTGCATCAAAGATATCCATTTTTAAATAATTGCAGCAGTACTTTTTAAGTTATCAAGGAAGACAGAAGAACTATCGGAATGTTGGAAGTGTTCGAATACTCTTAAGGATGCAGTGGTGGTTCCCTCATTGGAAATTTGTGTGTGTAGATATATAGTTTTCATTAAAAGTCCATTCTTTTTAGTGATAGTGTATGTAACAAATAAAACAATTCCTTTATTTCTTCTATTACCTTTGCAAATATATCAAAGCTATTAATCAAATTATCATAGATAATTATAGACTATTTTAGAATATCAAAGCAAGTATTTATCATGTTGTAATTTGATAATGATTTCCAAGGTAATACTATTATAAATATGTTAAGCTTCAAAAATAAATTAAAAAAAAAATAACTCACTTCTTCATCTGTCGTTGGTGTAAGAACTAAAGGAACAACTGCTTGTTCTGAGTATAAAGTCGTAAAACCAAACAAAGAAGCCGGCGGTTTAAAGCCCTTTTCATACAACCCCAACATTTCCTCTCTTCCATATCTACAAACAAACCACCCTCATAACGATGTTACTGGTTCAAATATCATACCAAAAGATATTTAAAAACACTCACCGATATCCAGAAAGTTGATAGCGTGTTCCACCTCCGGTACCACCAGTGGTGGAACCGTCGGAGGATAAATTCCTCAACCATTCGGGACCAAAATTCATGGAATCAGTCATACTGTTCCTAAAAATCGAGAAAATTTTAGGTTTCCTCAGAGCCACACTGTGCAACACCTATCCCATATGGAGTGTTATCATATTTGAAACACCATTGGCATGTTAAAAAGTTTGCAGATTATGACATAATACATAAAAATAAAGTCTAATACACACATCACTATTAACACAAGATACAGGATATGATCCTAAGGTAGTAGGTTGCGGAAGGGAACCGCACGTGCTCGTAAAAGTAAATATGATCTTATTTATTCGTGAAAATGCAGCACTTTATTGTAGGCCAGTAGTGGCATGGTTGTTGCTATTTATAGTGATTTCGAAAAATGCACGCCAGCCGACCCAAACATTTTCCGAAACTCGACCTAAATAGTGCGGGGCATCGATCTGTCTTCGCCTCTTTACGCTGTCCACCCGTTTAATCGGTGTTTTTTAATCTCAAAAAGTCTATAAAGGCTATGTCAAGTATACGGAGCCTAGGTGGCAGTTAACGTGTTAATCTTCAGCAAATGCGCAAATAACAACAGCGATCGGTTAAATTTTATTTATTTGAACAGTCCGTCGTCTACGTCCCGAGATAAATCACATGACGCTTTAACATACCTGGGAATTATAATTCGCACTTTAATAGTAAATGGATCAACAACAATGGCTGATTGGACAATTATAGGTTAATGCGCATGTGTGCCGATCTGTCATGCACTTTAAAAGTGGGTACGTTCGTAAGAGAAAAAACGACAAGGATTTGCAAATTTTATAACGGTATTTAAGCGATTCCCTGATAATTCAATACGGTTAAAGCTAAATAACAACTAGAAACGTAATATGACGCCTATGAACGCTCTTATCTAATTACCGAAGGCGATAACAATGGAAATAAGACTGCCATTGTTTAAATGGGCAATTTATATTTAACTCTGTTATACGATATACATCATCTCTAATGGGATTTAAGATAATTATGTATTCAATGCGCAACATTACATTATTTCTTTCTTATAACAACAACAATACAACTATAAACATTAACCCAAGAGCAAAATTCAAATTTCCCGCAATAATTTTTCGTTGCGAACGGAGTGAAGGAATTCCTTCACTCTCCGCTTCAACATAAAAATACTAAAAAATTACATAAAACCGTTGGTAATTTCGTATGTTAATATTTCTCATACTCATAATAATTGCAGAGGAATTTGAATGTTGCTATTTGCGAAACGAATCGTCGTGCTTATTTCAATCATTTGAACATTTTGAACCCAGTAATCAAGAATCTATAGTAGAATGGTTATTCCCCGCCAATATCCCAAATAAAATTTATCACTGACACCAACTTTCATATAATAAATTTCATTATTCGTTACTTATCTTAAAATAAATAAATGAAAATTACAATAACGAAGTAAAATTTTTCAATTACAAAGATAAATAAAAAATACTTGGCTTTCTTCGTTTTAAATTGTGAGAAAATAGATTATTTTATATAGGTATGTTTCTTCGTTCACAAATGATATTCTTAAAAATGCATTCAAAATTAGGGCTGCGTATAAAAATTGTTTAGGGCATGGAAAATATCTTTCGCCTGTAAAAAAAAATATTTACGGAAAACTGTATTTACATATTATCATTCGTAAGTGAATTATTATAGACAACCCAAAATACAACTGGCGAAAAATAAGTAGTATAATGGTAGTATATCATATTTAGATCACCAGTAGAATACTTTTATTACTTTATCATATTACTTTTATATTAAAGATAACACCGTCAAATTGCAGATTTTTTGCATTTACTTACAATCCGGATATTGATACCGTTGAAAATACATCCCCTCCGATCATTTTATAATGTTACACCTATAAACTTTAATCAATATCGCATGTACATTGATTAGGTAATTAAAAATCACATACTATATACAAATATACATCGCGTTGGTGGCCATTAAGGTACCACCGACGCAAAATTTACGTATCCAAAGGTACTTTCCGTATCAGTTTGGCGATCAACACGACTTCATCTCCTTGCAGAAAATGTCGATTCTTATATTAATCATGGTTATCCTGCTGTTATCACTCATGGCCTATCCGTTATTTCTATTCTTTCGATCGCCCAAGAACAAGTATCACCTGCTCGAGGACATTAAATGGGAACTTTTATATTTGTACATCGGTACCGTTTCCATAACTGAAGACGTGTTCAGGGTCTTGTCAAATAAGACGGGTGAGTAAAATTTAAATATCACTCATGATTAGAACAAAGACAATAATGATAACGGAAGATGGAAGGTCGGAAAGTGAATACAGAATTTATTGAAATATTAATCATATTTTGGTAGCGCCTATAATAATAATTAATAAGGTAAATGCAACGTCTCTAATTTGCGGCGAATTCAAAAACTGCGCATGCGCTATTCAAGGTCGTGGGAATATAGGTTATATTTGAAAAGCCGAAAAGAAATTCATAATTATTAATAAAGAAAACCTGTTTTAATCCAAAATTATAGATGAATTATGTATGAAGTGAACGCAAATTAAAAATATAATAAGGAAATGAAATGATACTTAACAAATATAAATATAGCGCACAATTCGTACAATTTCTAATATTCGAAACGAAACTCGACTTTGTCAGAGGCCATGTTTCCACATTCGGCTGTATTTCCCGTTATAAACTAATTGCACAGTATAAACATTATCTATACACTATATATTGTGCTAATTGTGTGGACTTGTATTTCACGTGTGGCTTTAGTTCCCTTCAATTGGAAATCCGAAGCAAAGCGAAGATAATACGACTGCTGATGTGCTGTGTAGTTGAATAGTGATGTGGTATACAATGTTAATAACTGTTAGCGTTATCGGGACAATTCCTATCTTATATGTAATTTACCGAAATAAAACCAAAGCCGTCAATATATTAAAAACTATAAAGTGGGAGCTATTAGCCTGGACTATCGGCTTCAAATCAGTGGTGGACGATATTATACACAAATCTCATTCGGATAAAATCGGTGAGCTTATTGTAAAAAGTGGCAGACGTGCTACTTACTTACTGCTACTATTTCCTAAATGCTTATGTATAACCTGTAAATATTTGAACGTGATGTTATGCGTCATCAGGTGCGTGATGTATAAACGTCTACGTTTAATATACAGTGCCTTCCGTAATTTGAGGTTATGAGCAATAATTAGAAGACAAAATATATTAGACAACTAAGAAGGACTGTCTCATTCCTAATCTCCCTTTTTGATGGTTGTTGAGGAGGGAACTCGTGAAATGTTAAAATTTATTCTAATAAACAGATAACACATAAGATAATGGCTGCATTCGTTCGTGTAATGATACAGAATTCAATTTTTTTCTTCAAATTATCTTCGCTTATTGGTAATTAGTGAGAATGAGATTTTGCGCTACGCTCCTGAAATGAACATGGATAATTAAATAGGAGGGAATTTTGACTTTTGTTTATTGTGAAGGTTACTAGGCCATCATCAGGCATCAGGCTTTATGTCAGACTGGAAAATATGGATACTTTTAATTTTAAAAATAATAGAAAGAATATTAAAAAAGCATTACTATTTGTATTATTTTATACTATCAAAAAACTGACAACTGATTTATCATAGAAACTTACACATATATGGAAGGTACAATACATTATGTGTAAAATAATATATAATCATAGATGACATATGGAAGGTATAATACACTGCACGCTATTAAACCAAGTAAAATTAAAACGAATGTAAATGTTTTATTTTGAATTATATATAAAAAAATATTATATATTGTACGTATTCACCAAAACATCATCAACTGCTACTGCTTTTTCTATTGTTCAAGAAAGGTCTTGCTATTTTCTTCTTGCTTATATTCAGCTTTACTTTTTTTTTCAAGCTCTTCCACTATAGTAAATTGGATCAAATTTCCATACAACAAAGTTGGGATATAGGAGCATATTTGACGAAAATTAGGTTTGTGCCGGTAGAATGTCTCCCTTTTTCGGAGTCCCCAATTTTTTTTTTGTTTAACTGGTTAAAATTGTCACTGCGGGGTCAATTTTTTTTTTTAATAGAAGTGCTAGTCAAAAAAAAATGATTTCTGTAAAATTTCACATTGATTGGTTCAAAAAAGACGGACATAAACGATAGAAGTATTTTAGGGGTCAATAGCTTTTATCAATCTCAGTTGCAGTGGCCTCATATTTTGCATAGATTATTACCTTCATAAATTTTAACGTTTTATTGGCTTTTTAACTTGATATCTTCGAGGGGACTTTTCAGTAGCTTATCATACTATATCCTTCATGCATTTGATGACTCAATTAGTTTTTGCAAAAAAAGGAATCATTGCTTTTCGTTTTTCTCTTGGTTTATCTTATTTAGAACAACAAAAATCACGAATTTGCTGATAACTCCAGCTATTTACCTATATCCATCAAAACATTGCTGAAAATTACGATACATATTTCTAGATTTACCCGAGAAAGATGGACAAGTTGTCGTCATCACCGGTGGACTTCGAGGCATCGGTCTCGAAGTTATACGCATGCTGCTGGAATGTAACATGATGGTCGTCGTAGGTAATTCCACAGAAACAAGAAGAAATTTTCCGCCCATAAACTTTTTACATTTCAGGATGTCGTGAAATTGAAAAAGGCGAACACTTCGCCAACAAGATGCGCATGGAGGGAACCACGACGGGGAAATTGGATTTTAAGACCTTAGACGTTAGTAATATGGAGTCGGTGAAGAAATTTGCGGCGGCAGTCAAGAAGGATTACCCCAAGATCCACGTGCTCATAAACAATGGTGAGTGATTTTATTGTTCGCTCTGTTAAAGATTGTAACTTGAGTGATTTTTTTTTTGTTTTAGCTGCTATTATGAACGTCCCATTTGCTAAAACTCCCGAAGGATTTGAGTCGCAATTAGCAACGAATTATTTGGGGCATTTCCTGTTAACCCACTTGCTTTTGCATAGGCTTGCCGAGACGGGAACTGAGGAGGAGCCAACCAGGATTATACTCGTTTCCTCTGTTGTCCATGAGATCGGCAGCATAGATTATGATGACATCAATTTCGAGTAAGTCCAGCAAATATCTTAATAGTCCTAAACACCTCTCCCATTCACTTTTACAGGAAACGCTTCTACGTTCCATTCAAAGCCTACTCTGCGACGAAATTGATGATGGTCCTCTTCGGGTTGTACCTGAATGGTATGATGAAGGATCAGCAACTTCCGGTCAACTCTTACACGGTCCATCCGGGTGTAGTCAACACAGATCTCTTCAATGACACCTTCATAAAGAAGGTCTCCCCATTCTTATTAGGGTTACTATTCAAGGTAATGAGACATTGCTTTGAGGAGTTCGTTTGTGCACTTTTCGATTTCAGCCCCCGGATAAGGGAGCCACCCCGATAGTGTTCTGCGCCGTCACGGAGGAAGCCAAGGCATTGGGTGGGTGTTATATAGCAAACTGTCTGAAGAAGAACGTCAAGTATCCGAAACCAGTGCAAGAGAAACTGTTCAAATTCACCATGGATTTGCTGAAGATCGAGAAATTCGGGGAAGCTTAGGATAATGTAGTTGCTGTTTTGTCACAATTTTTAACGCATTTATAATTATCTATCATGTTTCGTATCAATAAATTAAAAATTTTGTTAGATAAAATGTGTTTGATTTTAAAAATACAAGATACATGGAATCTACAAAAGTGTCCAACCAGATTGCTCAGAAAATTTACAACTTCGTAAATGAGAAATAAAAGCTGATAATAAGAAATAAGCAGTAAATGAATGTACTCAGCTTCCAACACAAAATAAATGTGGCCGATTGGCAAATTTTTAATTAAGCATTATTATAGTCGGTTTGCCGGCAGTACGGCTGAGAAGGAAGGGTGCATCATTGCCAATCTTGAAAGTCAAGCAGCAATATGCGGTACCGGTTGTTGGTTGGGTCACCATTCGGACAACACTTCTCAGTGGCTCGGTGTGTTCCGGCACTCTAGCCAAGGGCCTTCAAGGCCTGTAGTGCTGAGTTATTATTATTATTATTACAGTCGGTTTACCATAATCTTTCTAATTGATTGGATGTCATATTCACAATAGCAACAAATTATATCAAAAATATTACCCGAAATTACCAATAAAATTGAAATTACCACTAACAACCTAGATAACATGCTGACGTCTTTTTCACGTAGATTTAAGGTGATTGTTGGTCATTTACGTCATATGATGATTAGGCCACGTAATTAAAATGCACATTAAGCTACGACATTTAAGACTTTTAATGAATATCGTCAACAAAACGTGATCAATATGGGATAATCTAACATTTATTCAACTCTAAATATTTCTATGTAATTCTTTAATGTCATGTTGTGTCAAAGTGAACTAGCACAACAAATAGGTCACATGCAACTGACAGCAATAAAAACGTCTTTCTAACGTCGGAAATGTAGGGTGTTAATAACGTGTCTACTTACGTCATTCTTACGTAATAATATGACGTCTTTGATATATGACTTAGGCCCGTCATTTTAACGTCGGTATCACGACATTTAAAAGGACAAATTGACGTAATGACGATAATTAGTCGTGATAATGACGTCAGCATGTTACTTGGGAAAATACAAGCTATATATATAGTGGTCAAAGAAATTGCGAAATACATACAAAATTTTTCAACTTTAACCACTTTTATACTTTATTTACATGAGGTTGGAGACGCCTGGAAATGGATTAAAGTGTGAAGACAATGTATGTATCACCAGCAAAATAGCAAATTTTTGGTATATTAGCAACAGGATAAACAGCGTCGGTTCAAAGATACCATCTTGACCAAATTACTAGTGCCTCGTCGTTCAGTGAAAGGAAATAACATGCAATGCGGTCGCTGTTTGTTTGCAAAGGAGTTCTTCGAGGATCAATATTAGGTCCATTAATATTTTCTGTAAATACATAAATGAAATACCTGGTAATATAGTAGCAGGAGTAACGTATAAAGAGTATTTTGTAGAATTTAGCCAATGTATATAATAAAAGAAGTTTGGCAATACTGTTAAATAAATTTTATTTTCGCTGCACTATAATATATACACTTCCTCTGGTTTGCTACTGTCAAACGTTTGTTGCGTACCTTGTTTTGTAAAATCTGAAATCTAATTATTGTTATATATTATGTTAAAATAAAACTATTAGTATAAACGTCATCTGTGCTGGCTAAATTACTACAGATTTCATCCCACACAGCATAGTTCGTTCGACAGATGTTTACTCTGGATGTCCCATCACCAAAACATGTTCATATCCATTAGAGATGTTGGATATATATCCAATTGTTTATAAAATTAATAGAAACATATTTATCGCAATCTTAACATAATATAGGGTCTGAGAGAACGCTTACCACATTCTGTGTGAATGTGAGGCTCTGGACATAAAAAAACCAAAAAGAGAGGCGATTTTTGAAGCGAAAAATGAACACAGACGATTACTTCGATCAATCTGCTAGAGACCTGTACAAATTAGGATACTATTAAATTAATTTTGTTATATGTATGCAATACATAATATTATTAAGTGATATGGGTTGCATATATTGTATGTATTAATGACTGACAAGACCTACAATAAAGGAGTATCTACGTGACCGCTGTTTCCTTAACACCTAACAATTTTATTTTTATTAATACTAATTTAATGGCTGAAAGAAATGAGAAACTAGACACAAACAGCGAAGAGCAATGTTTCCAGAGACTTTATGTCAGACAGCTCCCACACGAAAAAAAGTACATCGAATATCATCGTCTGGCCGTTTGTGCTTACGCTAGGATTCGAAGAATATAACGTATTAGATAGTTTTAGTTCAGTTGAGTTTGAATGTTAGATGAGATACGAAATAAAAACGAAGTTGTGGTAGATCTGAAATAATTGTTTTTTTAATTACTTTACGTTTACATATACATATTGTTATTAACAATGTCCTTGCCCGAAGTCTAGCTTTGACAACGAAGAAATTTGTTTTGACACAAGTGGCAACACTAACTACATATTCGTAACTGGCTTTAATTGCTTCTGACGCCTTCCTGCAAACACAAGTAGAATTGCAAAGCTGTCAAGGTGTAAGTTACTGTAGTTCCAGACACCTAAAAGTTGAGATATGTTCGAATTTGACACGAAACCAATTCTGTGGCACTTACGGAAGTCAATAGTCTAGTACCTAAAGTAAAAACGTTGGAGGCTCCTAAACGTGGTTTCCCGGTAGTTAATAGAGTAATAAGAGCTTCTAATTGGAGCGCTTCTTCAGTTGACAAATTACTGATTGGATATTTATATAAAAACGAAATTACGTCGTCTCCCTAAAAGCAAAAAAGTGAGTTTAGTGGTTATAACCGTTGACGTAGATCCAGCTATTACTCACATCTGTAGCCAACCGTTCTAAGTTGAATAAAGTCACCAAAATGCCTAGTATCATGCCCAGAAGATGGATCCGCAAAATCAGAGAATCTACATCCCAAAACTGCTCATTATGTAAAATATCCACTAACATAGCGAACAGATTCGAGATGGCCAGGGTAATAATGACGAACCAGGTGACGATATAGGTTTCAAAGTGTAGCGTGTTATGTCTTTGCACATAATCCATCATCGCCACATAGAATCTCTGAAACATCCTCAGCTCGTGGCACATTTTTCTTCCTTTGAGGATCACTGATCGAACGTTGGTCAACTCTAATACTATCTGGCCATAATACTTTCTGAAAATATTGCGTGTTAAAGTTACTAGGACCATCCTTTGGATAATCTGGAATTGCGTGCATATCAGACAGAAACTGAAGCACGTTATTCTGATGAATTCCCAACAAGTGCGATCCACTGTGACAGTCAATTTAATCAGGCCATATATAATAGTACCAGAGATGAAAATCCCACTGAAAATAGTCATTGAAGTCAATATTTTTGAAAGGTAATCTTCTGATATGAGAGTGCCCAGGAAGTAAGCTCTCCTGCTGTCGATAATCCTAGAAAATCTAGTAATTTGTGGAACTAATGACGACAGCTTAAGAATCGTGAAAAATGCTCCAGTGAAAGTGTTTATGAACGTGGTGATGTCCATCAGAGCGAAGCAGTAATCTCTTACCGTGCTTATAGTCTTCAACAGATCGTATAGAATGAAACTGTACGCGATAAATACTGCCGCAAAGCAAAGGATGCTTAGAACTTCCCTCGTTGAATTTCTTGAGAATTTATCTTTGCTACTGCAACCCAAATGAGGGCAATTAACCTCTATCGGTGTTGCTAAGCACCGCTCTATTAATGGCTGCACCAAGCAAGCTACGCAATCCGGTTGTCGATTTTTTAAAAGATATTTTTTCAAGTTGGGCAACATGATTACAGCATAAAGTGTTGTGTAAGGTGCAGTTGAGTTTACCAAACGCTTCAATTTCTTTCTTTTCGATACTATGATACATATAAGAAAAAATGGTAATATGAATTTGATTACCTCTGTGTAAACAAACATGTAAATATTAGGTTCAAGCGCTGACGTTAATATAACGACAAATAACGATAAGCTACAGTAAAACAAAAACGTCGAGAGATGAAGCGTTGAGGATAAGAAAATATAATATTGGTTAGTATAATCGACTATTTGGATAATTGAACATATAGTTAGATGATACCCTTATGTAACTGCACAAAAATCTAGAAATTACAGCAATACATTTAATTAGAGTAGGAACATTTCAATTGTTATGGGATCCATATATGTAGTACTTAGAATTGGTAGCCTGTGATGTTTATAGATTTCATAAATAAAGTAGACAGGGTGTAGACATGGGTTACGGGATGACGTTAAGCAATTAAAACTGAGACGTATGATCCTTTTCCGTTTTTTTAATCTGTCAAATATCTTTTCGTTTATTGCAATTTTAGAAACTTTAATTAAACTTTTTAATATTGGATAAGTAGCTGAAAATTTATAACAGAGGACACTTCATAACATTTATTAGAATTTCTAACAGCAGCTAAACATTATCAAGAAAGCTTTGCAAATTATACATACAAATATACAATAAATATGATGCGTAAATACCTAGTTGACATTTCTACTCTTTCCATTCAAAGGATATGGCATTTATATTTTAACAAATTTCGAAATGTGGAATGTCTCATTCATCATTGCAAGACTGCAGAGTGAAGAAATAAAGCTGTCAGAAGAAGTAAAATAGCTTGGTGTCATCCTGAAGTTGAAACTAACAGTTTCGGGGCGAAGACAATATTCCTGTTGGCTGGAAGAGTCCATGGATAAATAAGGAGTACGATGTACTGGACACTCATCACGGTGGTCAAACCTATAACTGATTTACAGACGGATCAAAAACCGAAAACAAGATTGGAGCTGCAATCTACAGTGTTCACACAGAACGTTCAGTCATAATATATCTTCAAGGCAGTAGAATCACTCTCTCCGATTCGTGTGTCTAGCATTTAGTATCAGTGTTAGTCGAGTCTTGATACGAAATGATACAATTCTCCGTTAAAGTTTTACGTATTGTAAATGTTGGACGTAAAAAATCCCAGAAAACGACCATTGCTTCATAATGTAAAAAAGTATATCGCTGAGTTCCAGGATTTACATTATGGTGGTGCCAAAATAGTTTGTACAGTGTACGATAAACAGTTATTGTGCTGGCACAAATCGGACTACACATTGGTGGTGGTGCATCTGATACGTTATTTATCTATAAATTTTAATTATGCGTGTGTTACATCCTTAGATGTTCAACGGTCTTTTTCAAAATACAAGCATGTTTTATCATCGCGACGAAAAGCGGTTTAGTAAGAAAAATCTTGAAACACTTAATGCTACAAACTTTTCAGCAATCCTATACCATTTCTGCTATTTAAATAAGGTAAGGGACTTATATATAATATTTATAGTTAAATAAGTGAATAATTTTGCTCTTTGTATTCTATACTTGTGTTAAACATCAATGTCACGTACATGAAACTTAGTACCTGACCTGGAGCGCAGACGAAAATTGATTACTCTAGTGATCACGCTTCCATCAATGGAAAATATGCCAGGGTCTTTCAAGCAGAGACATAGATCTGCAGCAAATAGCTTGACAGACCGCATTAAAGTCACTTTAGTGTGGATGCCCGGACATTCGGCAATCGAAGGAAACGAAAAACCAATGAGTTAGCAAGAAAGGGAGTACCTGCTTCATATCTATACATATGCATATATCAATACAGCACGAGAGCAAATAAGGAGTTAGGTCAGAGAAACAGAAAAAGCACTGGTATAATACAACCAATCAACACTAAGAAAAATGGGCTAAGTAAAGTGTTTACTTGATAAAAAATTATTTACAATAGATAAAGTTTTACTTGGAACTATTCTCGTTAATTAATACCTGCAACTAAAGCCTGTTTCCTGAATGCAAGTTGTTACTGTAAATAGTGCTTTTATTAACGGCTATTACACAGCGTACCTGACGAATTTTTGGTAAGTAACGTATTACTCATGACTACTGGTACTGTATCTAACTACAGCACATGGTTAATAGAAGTAACAACAATGCTGATCGCAATTAAACTCATGTATTTTCTTAATAGGAATACTTGCCACAACTATCATTATTGAGTTTTGCTGCCACCCGTGATTGGTTTTACTATTCCTGATTGGCTAATGCGGCGGAGTAATGAAATAGTCCTCGAGACGGCTACGCGCGCAGGCGCGGGCAAGCGTCAAGTAAAAGTTACGGACGTGGGAAAAGGTCGTCGAAAAAGGGTGGCCAAGGAGTACGGCCATTGTAGGCCAGTTGGAACGCAAATATATTAAAAATACCGGGTGGGTTAATTCAAGGCCCCATCCGTATAAAGAATCCCAGCGAAAGAAGAAGTACCGAGCCTATAAGCAATCGGATATTTCAAGATTGTAGTTTTAAACCACGTGGTGGGATATTTGAATTCCCCATCATTGTGATGATATCTGCGCCCGATGGTGAAGTTAAAGTGTGGATGCCGTCGCTAGGTGAGTGACAGTCCAAGTGACGATCGAGACGATCACCGGACATAACCTCCACGTACGCCGACGGAGTATCAACTTGCCGAGACAACGCCCAGTGCAAAGAACCACAGAACCGCTAGGTATATTATTTCTTTGTTTGGCATTAGTTGTAACTTCAAAGCCATATTTCTCTTTGTCCTTTGTTTAGATTTCAATAATTTCAATAACTAAATAACGTTTCAAGCGGGCCCCATTTACCTTATCTCTTATTATTGTTTTGTTCATTTTTTTTCATTATTAAGGAATATATTTTATGAGTCATTACGTTGTAAATTGTTTAAAAGAAACTGTTGTTAAAGTGAAACAATATCTTTCATTCATATCAGGTCAGTACTGTGTTTTCTATACAAATAAAACTATTACTAATAATAATGCTTTTTATTTAAATTTATATTAAATAATAACTAAACTACTCGTTCCTGCACTACCCATAAGTTGAACAACAAATTAAGGTAAGTATATTGCATATTTATAGCAAACTATTACCTTTTATATATCAGATATTTAGTGAACGTGCATTAATGATACTGTTTCCTTATCACAAGTAATCCAAATAGCTTGTATTAATTGAGGTTAATAATGAAGGTGTGATAGCCATTATAGAATAGTTCACTCGTAGCAATACATCTACTTGACATGAGGCAAATCTTTTACTTACCGCAAACTGATATATTCTTTGGTTTTACTACTTCAGTTTAATTATCATAAGTAACTTCATAAGTTTACCGGTATTAAGCAGACCCGTAAGTAACTTAGGTTGCTTCTTGTTAGTATCAGTGTTTAGGATCTCTTTTTTACTAGTGCTAAGTAATCTGTGCTTTTGTCCTCTATCCAGCTGAACTTTTTACTTACGATAATAATTATCGTAAGTAAAAAGTTCAGTTCAATAATTTAATAATCATAAATAAAAATACAATTGTATTTTGTAATTGTATTTTTATTTATGATTATTAAATTATTTTCTCAGTGTAGTACTTAGAATAGGTAGACTCCTATAAGTGAAGCAGGAGGTTTAAGATAAATTGTAATTATTTAGCTTTTCATAAATAAAGTATTCAGGGTGTTTGCGAAATTTGCGAACATGGGGCATGGGATGACGTTAAGCAATAAAAAACTGAAACGTAAGTATGTATCTTTAATGCTTTTTTAATCTGTCCAACATTTTCCGGTTTATTTCAATTTTAAGTACTTTAATAACACTTTTTAATATTAGATGAGTAGCTGAAATTTTACAATAGAGAACACTTCATAACATAATGATAATACTATTTTATTGCCGTGGTTTTCTAAGAAAACATTGACATTGTCAGTAACAGAAGTCAATTAATGAAGCAAATTGAGTTTTTGAATTATGGCAGCCCCGTGTAGTCATACCGTTGATTATATCATGATTTTTGGCAAAGTCGGTTTCATTATCTTTATAAAACATTAAGACTTGATAAATAAATAGACCAACCAATGGCAAAATCTGTGGGTGCAACTCCCATCATAACTCTAATTATCTTCTTTTCATCACAAACAACCTCCTCGTAGAAGCAGATAGAATCCCAGAAAATTATACCATAACGTAGTCTACCTTCGACGTATGCACAATAGAATAATTTCAAAGAATATAGGCTGACACTACGTCGCAATAATCTAACAGCATATACTGCTGAGCAAAGTTTGTGGTGAAGGGAGTCACAATGTTGTTCAAACTTAAGACATCGATCTACGCACAATTCCAGGAAATTAACACATTCGCTTTCATACGGTATACTTCTACCGTCAACGCGTGGATAGATGCTTGAAGAGCTACCACGAGTTACAGTAACAAAATGTAATAGACTAGTCTTGGAACCGTTCAAAACAATTCCATCTGAACAGGACCAATCCACGTTTATTACGTAATACTGATACTTCTGATAGCGACGCTTCCACTAAAATACAACTAGTATCATCAGCATACTGGGCCAATGAAAAACAAGACAGGTGAGCCCTAAGATCGTTCGTGTATACCAAAAATAATGACGGTTCCAAAACCGATCCCTGTGGAACACCGCGAGATACTTCAAGTAAGGAAGATTCATTCGTCCTGATCGTGTCAGCAGTTTCACCCGTGATGCTTACTTTGGTATACCTATGGCTACATGGTTATACTAAACGTGATGCGTAAATATCTAGTTGATATTTGTACTCTTGTCATTCAATGGATACTGCATTTATATTTTAACGTTTGAAAAACGATTCAGGAATGTTGAATATCTTATTCACCACTGCAAGACTGCAGCACTGGAAAGTGCGAGGTAGGCATCCAGGGAGCTCTGACTGGTAGTAAATAACCCATACAGCACATAATATTTCAGAAATATTGCAAAAACACTTCAATCTTTCATGTATCTTACATATCAAGGTATATATATCAGAAATATATCTTTGCAACATTTCTGTCGCGGGTGCTGAATACTGAAAAGGTGAAATGAGTAATCAGCTCATTCAAACCATGTAAATCTCCCAGTGATTGGACGACATTTACCTAATTATGCTACAAAAAAATAAGAAGCTTTTGTTGAAAAGGCTCAGCATGTTACTCAGGGGAAATCTCGTACTGGTATATACATACTGACGGACGGTCTGAGCACTGATCAGGAGTCACTTTTATGCCAAAATCTGACAAAACAGGACTGGATCCAGTAAAATCTTTGAAACCAATAAGCCTGATGTTATAAACTGCTAGATGGATACATAAAAGATGATGTATTATCATATCGGCCACTACGCCAATGCCAGTGTTCGTATCGAACAGAAAAATTAGCAGAGACAGCCTTGCATCAGGTCGCACAGAGAGCTGAGCAGCTCTGTAAACCTAAAAAATGCCTTTGCTCACTTTCCTGGACGTAGAGGGAACATGTGATAATACCACAGCAGCATCAATCTCAAAAGCATCAAGGAATAAAGGGATCAATGAAACAAACTGCAGGTGAATAGACTGCATGCTAAATGGGAAATCAAGTCTTATAGAACTGTGATGGGAGAGACACTGGTGGCTCAGTTTGAAAAAGGATATCAACAGGGAGGAGTTTTGTTTTCTCTACTGTGGAACCCAGTCGTGGACGTGCTACTGATCTGGACAATGAAGGATATAAAACTTTGAGGTGTGAAGGTGATCTTGTCATTCTGACCCAGAGTAACTCCAACACTATAGTGCCAGGCAAAATGCAGAATGTTCTATAAGTTATACGAGCATGGAGGGAGGAATAGGGTCTAAATATCAGTCTCTTCAAAACTACTCCAATGTATTCACAGGAAAGAAGAACTTAGATGGTCTTCGACAGCTAAAGCTCCAGAATTAAGAAATAAAGCTGTCAGAGGAAGTAAAATAGCTTGGTGTCGTCCTAGACTTGAAACTGACAGCTTCAGAAAATTAAAATCGGGTCAAAGATAACACTCATGTTGGCTAGAAGAAATTTATAAATTCCTCAATAGTATAAAAGCAATGCTCATAGATAAATGATTTCAACAATTTTTTAAATGAATTCAGAGAACCGGCTAATCTTATACCTTCAGGTAGTGCATTAAAACAAGTTACATACGTTCATATAGTGATGTTTTAATAATATATAATATAATATTTCTTTATTTTGTAATGACAATTCCACAATGCGTCATTTTTTTTTGTAAACATGCAGATATTACATACATTTGTCAATAGCATAATAAATAAAAAGAAGGTGCATAGTATAGATAAAATAATAATTAATGTATATATATAATATAAAAAAAAAGTAAAAGCATAAATCACAAAGTACAATAACACATATAGACTAACAACAAATTAAAAGTATACAGGCAAAAAAACACAGCAGCTTGATGTTCAGAAAAGATACTCTTCAAGCGTGTAACACTCTTCATGGACTAGGTATTACTTTACTTTATTTTTGAACTTATTGGGTGGAAGTTCTTTTACATTTTGCGGTAACTTTTGGTATAGTTTTGGGCCCCAATAATCTACACTATTTTGTGTGGTGGCCAGCCTATGATATGGTGCTCGTAGCTGGTCTCGTTGTCTCGTAGCATAGACGTGGTTATTTCCGTTTAGTCTGAAGATTGTTTTGTTGTTGTGCACATAGACAACCACATTAAGTATATATAGCGAGACCAAGGTGAGTATCTTTTCGGTTTAAAGTGTGTCTGCATGAATCCTATTTCTTAATCCGCATAGTATGCGAACTGCCTTTTTTTGCAGGATGAAGATCTGCTCTGCTTTTGCTGTCATTCCCTAGAAAAGAATACCATAGCTAAGATGCGAATGGAAATTCGAAAAATATGCAATTTTAGTTATTCGGTGTTTGCAATCTGGACCATCTTCTGATTGCATAAAGACTACGGCAATCTCCGCAAGTAGTGTAGTGTATTCAGCCCATTTTAGAGATGTATCCATCACTAAGCCTAGGAATTTGACGTGTGAGTGGTTAATATTATCTTTCAGGATGAATATCTGGTTTTATGAGCTGGTACACTTAGTTGATTCCTTGAACGTATTGTCATAAGATTATGAATATCCTTATTTTTAACAAATTCGCTTTCGTGACGTTCGTAAAATAGTAAAAGCTCGTACAAGTATAGTAACCCCAGAGGCATGATTTTTAATTGTTTAAATAATGGTTGACATGATTCTCTAGTTCATGCTCCCGTCATGCATATTATTAGGGCTTTTGATGGATAAGCAATCTGTTTGCCCAAGGCGCCGATCCCCAGAAAAACAATTGCATAGCGTAATCGCGATTGAGCATATGAAAAGTAAAACACACGCAAAGCGCCCACATCGACAGGAGTCTTCAAGTTTCTGAGGCCGTAGTACGGACACTGAGTTTTTTTGTCTATTGTGTAACAATGCTCTTCAAATTTTAGACGACAGTCAACCTTCAATTGCAAAAACACAGCTGACTTGCTGTCAGCGATCAACCTACCATCACTTCGAACGTAAAGACTGCTAATAGCATCAACACCAGCGTGAAACTGTATTTAATTTTGTTTTTTTAGAGTTTAATAAAAGTCGGTTACCTTCACATCAGAAGCGCATATCTGAAATAGTTTTTGTCGTACTGATAGCAACGACATCAGCGTTGGGATTAGCGATACAACAACTGGTATCATCAGCATATTTGACTAAAAGGACATGCAAGTAATGACAAACATAAGTCGTTTACATTGTATATGATAAACAGCGTAGGTCCTGAGAGTGAACCTTGAGGCACACCGCAGATAATGAAAGATATAGTTTACTAACCTCGTTCGCGCGACTGTGAATAGCAATGAAAGATTTTCCATTCTACAGCTACGACTTAAAGTAGCTCTGGGGGGTACCGCGTATTCCATATGTCCACAATTTACTTAAAAGGATATCGTAATTTAGTGTGTCAAATGCTTTTGACAAGTCAAAAAATACACCAAGAGTAATGCCCCCAGCATCCAGGTGTTTGTAAATGTGAGCCATGACATTACACGTAGATTTTCCCGCTAAGAAACCAAACTGGTGGTTAGAAATTATCTTTTTCTTTTCTAAATAACTAACTAGATGCGTATTTATAATTTTTTCAAAAGTTTTAGTAATTGCCAAAAAAAAACAACAAAAGAGAGATTGGGAGCTGGAATCTATAGTGGGGCGAAAAATAAAATGATCACGCTTCCACTAGAAGAATATGCTAGGGTCTTTCGACCAGGGGCATAGGCAATATTGCATTGTGCAACAATGGAGATATCAACTGCAAGCTGTGGAATGAGATGACGAGAACGCATACCACATTGTGTTTGAATGTGTGACTCTGGACGCAAAAAGGCAGGCATTATGTGTTTATTATATATATATTATGTTTGTATACATATTGTTTTAAAAAATGTTCTTGTCCGAAGTGCTTCTTTGACAATGAAGACAATTCATTTTAAAGCAAAATGGCATCACTAACATAACATGGATTAATTGCTCTTATGTCTTCCTACAACGTTAAATAGAACTGTAAAGCTGTCAAAGTGTAAGTTACTGTAGTTCCAGACACCTAAAAGTTGAGATATGTTCGAATTTGACACGAAACCAATTCTGTGGCACTTACGGAAGTCAATAGTCTAGTACCTAAAGTAAAAACGTTGGAGGCTCCTAAACGTGGTTTCTCTATAGTTAACAGAGTAATTAGGCCTTCAAATTGGAGCGCTTCTTCAGTTGACAAATTACTGATTGGATATTTATATAAAAACGAAATTACATCGTCTCCCTAAAAGCAGAAGAGTTTGTTTAGTGGTTATAACCGTTGACGTGGATCAACAGTACTTATTACTCACTTTGTACGCAACCGGTTCTAAGTGAACAATGTCACCAAAATGACTAGTATCGTGCCCAGAAGATGGATCCGCAAAAATAGAGAATCTACATCCCAAAACTGCTCATTATGTAAAATGTCCACTAACATACCGAACAGATTCGAGATGGCCAGCATAATAATGACGAACCAAGAGACGATATAGATTTCAAAGTGTAGCGTGTTGTCTCTTTGCACAACAATCCATCATCGCATAATAGAATCTCTGAAACATCTTCAGCTCGTGGCACAATTTTTTTCCTCTGAGGATCACTGGTCGAACGTTGGTCAACTCTAATACTATCTGGCGGTAATACTTGTTGAAGATATTGCGTGTTAAAGTTACTAGGACTATCCTCTGGATAAACTGGAATTGCATGCATATCACACAGAAACTGAAGCATGTGATTCTGATGAATTTCCAACAAGTGCGATCCACTGCCAGGGTCAATTTAATCAGGCCATATATAATAGTACCGGACATAAAAATCCCACTAAAAATATTTATTTTAGTCAATATCTTTGAAAGATAATCTTCTGATATGAGAGTGCCAAGGAAGTAATCTCTCCTGCTATCGATAATCCTCGAAAATCTAGCAATGTGTGGTACGAATGACGACAGCTTAAGAATCGTGAAAAATGCTCCAGTGAAAGTGTTTATAAACGTGGTGATGTCCATTAAAGCGAAGCAATAATCTCTCACTGTGCTTATAGTCTTCAACAGATCGTATAGAATGAAGCTGTATGCGATAAACACTACCGCAAAGCAAAGGATACTTAGAACTTCCCTCGTTGAATTCCTCGAGAATTTATCTTTGTTACTGTAGCCCAAGTGAGGGCAATTGACCTCTATCGGTGTTGACAAGCACCGCTCTATTACTGGCTGCACCAAGCAAGCCACGCAATCCGGTTGACGATTTCTTAAAATAAATTTTTTCAAGCTGGGTAACATGATTCGTTGCCGATGTATGTACATATGGTATAAGATGCAATTGAATTTACCTAATGCTTCAATTCCTCTTTTTTTTTCATACATATAACAAAAAAAATGTTAATATGAATTTGATTACCTCTCCGTAAACAGACATGTAAATATTGGGTTGAAGGGGCTGTACTGACGTTAATATAACGACAAACAACGATAAGCTATAAGCTAATAATATATAAGCTATAACAAAAACTTCAGAGATGAAGCGTTGAAGATAAGGAAATATAAGAGTGGTTGGTATAATCAATTATTCGGATAATTGGACATGTAGTTTGATGATACCCCTACGTATCTGCAAGAAAAAACTTTGAAATTGGAGTATACAGGGTGAATTAATTTCAGCTAGCGTAGTTAAAAAAGCGTTTAGAGAGAAACTTGTTAATGATTGCCAGGGTAGGTGGGATATCGCTTTAAATAAGAAGTGGACTATTGGTTTCACTCACTTGGCAAAATAACATGACTATAACGTCGTCTGAATGTTATCTTGTAACGCGAAATGTTACAAAAATATATACAATGTACCACATGCAGTAACATTTCTACGACTGTTTAATGTCCGCCTAAGCGATATTACGAAACAATATTTCCCAGTAATGTTAATACGAGGTGTTCGAGTAACATTACTTTAACATGACGATCAATATTGAAGTATAGCTCTTCCGTAACATTTCTAATATGTTAAAGAGAAATATTGATACAGTGTGGCAATTAAATGTTCCTATAAATATATCTACGCTAATGTTTCTATTAGCGTTCTTTTATTTACTCCAAAAGTTCTTGCTGCATTATACAAGAAACATGATGTTGAGGTTTATCGAGAGGTTATATTAATTAATATAAAACGGAATCTCAATCAGTCTTATTGAAATTCAATGTTAATATTATAATTTCATGTTACACTCGATAGATCGGGCCCCTCTGTTTATACGAATTTATCTTCACTTACTAAAATTACAATATTAACATTAAACATTAATGCCAGAAAAATATAATGGATAAGACATTTTTATAATACAACATTATAAGTCTTTTTTTGCAGATACATTAAAAATGGTCAATCATATATCATATAGTTCTATGAAAAAACTAAATAGTAATACTATGAATAATATTATAAATAGCTATTTAAGTAAACGAATTACATTAATAAATACTTTAAAAAGTAAAACGCTGCTTACAGAAGACAATATAGGCATTTATTGATTAAAAAAAAGTACATTAAATTCCATTTTAATAAACTTCAGTATTGGAAACAGATTTTGGGACACAAATTAACATGAATAGAATCTAAACAAAAACTCACAACACATAAGAAAAACGCCCCGAATGCATTTTATTCCCTTTGAACATTTTACTGTTTTTCTATCAAATCTTTGTTTTGCATAACGAAACCATTCCATGACAGTTATTTCGTATTCTGTATCTGTGAGTACACTATTTCTTCTAATTCTCTCTGAAATTAAAAAAAAAGACACCGTCAAAAATAGAGATCAGAAAAGCTATTTTATTTATATGAAAATTGAGGATAAGCTGCATATTTTATATATAACACTGTTTATAATTATTGTAAACTTTGTATTTGATCAAGAATTACCCCTAATAGCCAAATTTAAATTTCCAGGAATTATTCTTAGTAACGTTGAAACATAAAATTACCCACCATTTTGTACTACATTAATAGTTATTTTAATGTCTTTACGTTGAATTCACTAAAAATTATGGCGGGAAATTTAAATTTGGCTATGAATGAATTCTAAGAATGACATTACGTGACATTGCTCATCCTTATAGCACAACAGGTAGGTTTTACTATAACATATATAGGTTATGATATATGTACATGATACATATCTGTCTTAAAGATCTTCGATGAATTTGAAAGGATCGACATACCTACTTTAGCATTATAAATAAAACTTACCTGATAATGTTGATTCATTATTGACGGGAATTTTTTCTCATCAAAACAATTGCGACGCACAACCCCAAGATGGTCCTATCCACGCCCTGTCCAGTCACGATTACCGTCTATTGCGAAAGAGGGGGTTCACAGGTTCACGCCAACTCGTGTATGCGCGGTACGAAAAAACTTGTGATGGCAAGCGATACTAACTTTTACAAGTGCGCAGTGCGCAACCACAACCCCATTAACATGATTATTATAGGCCACAAAAAAATGTTACAAAATTTCATCACCATTATTTACTTTATAGAGAAAATTTGCTCCATTAGTTTTGTGTTTTCAAAATTCTAAATTTACAGAAACATACGTACCTATCTTACATTTTATAAAATGTAAATATGTTAATATTACAAGCGCAAATGTTGTAACATTCCTTGTAATGATTCACCTCGTAAATATGGCAATGTTACAACTAAATATTACCTCAACATTTCTGTCAACAAAGTCTTTGTTTTTGCAACATTGTTTTAAAATATTTTTTCCTGATTACATTGAAATGTTACTGTAATGGCCTGAAATATTTCTATCATTATTTGATGTTGCTGCAAAATTTCAGTAACATGTTTTTATTTAACATCGCTGTCTAGTAAATAATGTAAATATTACTGGGATATCTGCAACATTACTTGCCAAGTGGGATGGGTTATTAAAGGGTAAATTTAATTGATCATAACGTATTTGGTAATAGTAATAAGGAACAATTGACAATAAAACGACAATTTTGCTTTTCATTAATGCTTTGTATTTAAGAATAAAATAAATAATTGTGTACCGTTGCTAGTTATCCTAATTTGTTGCTTCTAATCATCTTAACGCTAAAAAGTTGTGGGTATAAACGTTTTAATGGTGGTGACGTTTATCGTTACCTTTGCCTCCCCTGGACCGTGGCAAGCAATGCTTCCACCACCGCCTCCACCACCGCCTCCGCCACCGCCTCCAATAACGCCTCCACCACCGCCTCCAACCGCCTCCGCCACCGCCTCCACCACCGCCTCCACCACCGCCTCCACTAACTCCTCCACTAACTCCTCCACTAATTTTAAGGGCACCACGGATGACGCTGGACCAGCTTATTATTCCACCGCCTTTAGCCGTCACATCTATTATTCCAGCGAACCACAAGACGAAGACGACACGCTTATTTCCGAACACACCGACGACAATTCCACCGACAGAAGAGCCCGTACATTGGCCGAAGAATCCACCGTACAAGGCGAGGACCTTACTGGCATTGGCAGAACCGACGACGGCGGCCACCCTCTCTACTGAACCTGATAGAACCGCTTGCCACAAAGAAACAACATTGAAAGCACCGTTGGATTGATACTGATTCACTAGGGCTTTAATGTCGGCTTCGATCTTAGAGTATCTTTGGTTAAGGATATCCTGCTGGAGGGTAGCGTCGACTATCAGGTTGCCGCTCAATCCTCCTAAGAAGGACCATTTGGCCACTATCGCCAAATCGGAAGTAACGTTCAGGGCGACGAAATAGTTCCTGTACAAGGCGACCGCAATGTTGGTGTTGAGGTTATAGATGAAGAGCACATCGCCAACCAGGACCAATTTGATGTCTAAATTGCTACCAGAGCTGGATTGGATGCTCAAACGTATTACGTAAACACCGTCAATGTTCGTAACGACCAATGCGTAAGAGGAACTACCGATTGTGATGTTGAGATTGACTGGATTGTTCCGGACATCATCGACGTAGCTTATAACGGCTGATATACTAGCGTTAATAGCTACGCTGAGGTAATCACTGAGTATAATGGTGAACTGTTCCAGGGCGTTAATTCCTACGCTCAACCTCTCCACCAGCACGACTATTAACTCAACCTGTATTCGTTGGTAATATTGCACGCTCAATCTGAAGACTTCGACTATCAACAGGGATACTCGAATCTCTATATCGATGACGACCACGAAGAAACCCCATATACCCTCAGCCGCACTCAAACTACCGCTAATTATAGCTTGCTGTAGTAATGCGAATACCACACCGAAGGATGCTTCCAGCTGTTGGACTAGCTGAGCGTTTCCGACTATTATCACTGATAGATCGAATTGAAAGCTGTAGTACGCTATGATTATCAGTGAGAAATTAAAGCTTCCCGATGTGGAAGAGGTTATGGAACTGTATCGAGATATAAGGATCTCGATTTGGGCCACTAGTTCGGAATAGTTGATGGATTCGTCGCTGTTCTTGAAGTTGACCGTTATGCTGACGTAGACCGCGTATTGGGTCTTGATGTCTATAACGACGGCTCCTCCTGTTTGTATGTTGAGGATGACGATGAAGTTCCCGTTTGCCGCGATCGCTATGTTGATATTGGTGTTCACTACGACTACGAGCTCGTACTCCACGTCGTAGGCTATCTCAATTCCACCTCCTAAGTCTATTACTACGGAGCTGTTTCCACTCCCTGAAAAGATACAGGAACGAATAATTTGGGTCATCTTTAGTCATAGGGTGTATCAAATAAAAAAGTAAATTTTGCTTGGGTGTTAACTACATGACATGTAAAAAAGCACAAACCCACCGAAACCGGATTTCATCATTAAAGAATAAAAAAAAGTAAAATTTAGAGCCAAACATTCTTTAGTCCGGGCCTGATGCAAGGAAACGTCATGTTAAGCACCCGCTAAACGTGGTATTATGTATAAATACATTGCACTCATTTAGTATTATTCTTAATGGTATGCCGTAAGTTCATTTAACGTCATTCTGAATAAATAAAGGCCTTTGTAAAAATAGCAAAACTGAGGCATTTTAAATTTCTTCTTTTTATAAAATAAACATTCCTTTTTTGTTAAGAGCATTCTATGTAAGTCTACAAAGGATTATTTTTAATATCCTGATAAGACGTTCTAGCTTCACCGGATATGCGACTTCAGTAGTTACAAAAAACATAAATATTTTTCTTTTGCTTTGTCGAATCGAGAGTTAGTTGTTAATAAACGGTACCACATGAATCTGAGTTATTTCTTTTGGATTTATTTAATCATATAACGCGAAATGAATTGAATCGAATTACACAGAAATAAATGTAGATACAGAAAATTTGCAAACACGCCTTTTTTACTATCTATCTATACATTCCCGCGCTTTTGCAGACGCATCAAGCTTCGATTTTCTTTATATCAAATCATGATGGTCCTGAAAAGGATCGTTTATTCGAGACCGGAAGAATTTAAATAAAATGTTCGAAGTGGCTTGCAGTCCAAGCGGTGATCCACACAAAACTAACAACGGTAATGGCTGAATGATAGTGGTATGTGGGGGTATACTCGGGACAGCATTTAGGTTGGGCACAGGTGCGGCTCTAGCCCACGGCATTTATAAAATATTTTTTTTCTCGTTAATGCTTACAGATAGACCCCCTGTGCATTAAGACTTTTTGATTGTATATGATTACAGCTGCTACATATTATTATATTTACCTTTATATCTGATACACCCTGTATAATACAAAACTATCAATTTTGGACATAGTTATCTCAGATAACAAAATATTATATTAATATAAAAAATATTCTCTAAGAGAATGTTGTAATATTCCAGATGAATCTTAGAATATTCGGAATAGCTCTGAAATATCCGTAGAATGAGAAAATGTCCGCTCAAAGAATATCCTTAGATGGATCAGAAAAACATTCATAAAATATCCATCTCATATCCTGCAATTCTTAAAAGGAATAAGATTGAACGGCCAGGTGTAAAACAGTAGGAATAGTGGACACAATGACACAATAGGTATTTTAAGTCGCAGTGTACTATCACACCTATAATTTACATACACTAGAAATTTCGAATGGTCAAAGATGTGTAGTTCCGCTGGCGTAATCTAGAGCGGCGCCACTGTAGTTTCTCCGCGCTAGGAGTTAAAAGCAACGGGGTAAGAGACGTACAAAAATAGGCAATGGACCAAGCGAACTACTTGATATGGAAGGGCTTGAGCATTACAGCTGTGGGTACTTAAGAAATCTATTCCTATTGCCAAAATTCAAAATTTTAGAGAATAATAAATTTTCCTTCAAAATTTATATTATCATTAATGCTGGTATTAAAGTGTGACTAATTTTTGTATGGAAGCATTTCATATAATTTATTAATTTTAATTAATTAAGACCTTTTTTAAAAAGAATTTTGAAAAGAAATCCAAATTGTTTCTCATTATTGCCCACATTTTTCCATCGATAATTAAAATTATTTTTTAGAGCTCAAGCAGATATTGTTATAATTTCAACACCAGAAAGAGGGAGGGAGGGGAGAGCGGCGAATTAAAAAAAAATTTTTAAATGTTTAAATAATTTTTTCTTGGGAGAGAAAGACACTTTTTTTTAGACAGATGTTTTTTTTGACTGCAGAAATGGTGAGCGGATAAAAAATTAAATTATTAAAACATTTTTTCCAACACGAGAAAAGGCATGGGGAGGTCGGTTGAAACAACAAATTTCCCTTCAGCATCAATGTCACCAACATTTTCAGTAATTATCAATAATGTTGATGTTAATATAAATCATTATTTATAACGATTTATAACATTAATATAAATATATTAATAACAATTATCAGACTAACTGATAAACACTTTTGGATAAAAATGTTTTTTTTAGTGAATTTTTTTTTTATTGTTTATTAATAATAATAATAATAATAATAATAATAATAATAATAATAATAATGTCCCTTTTATTTCATTTTACCAAAAACAAGTATGAAATAAGTCAAAAAGAAAAAGAAAGATATACAAATAGTAAGCAAAAATAGAATTACAAAATTAGAAAAAATTAACAAATAATTAAACAAAAGTTTATTTAATAACACCTTGTATATTTTCATTTATTTTATTCGTTATTTGATTATTGAAACAATTACTCGAAATAAATTTACTAATTTACTAAAGAAGAAAGTTTCTTAGCGGTATACTCACAAAATTTTCATAAATGTGTCTAATTTTTTATTTTAATTATTTATTTCATGTAATTTATTAATTTTAACTGATATGATCAAAAATGATTTTGAAAAAAAAATAATTTTTTTTTCTATATTTTTCATTCAATAATTAACATATTTTTTTGTAACTCGAGTATCTTTATAATTTATAATTTAACACCGGAAGCGGGCATGAAATAAAAAAATAAATAATCAATTATTATTTTCTAAAATATTTTTTCTTTTCAATTTTTAAATAATTATTTTTTTTTTAGGGAAAGGAAGACATATTGTTTTTAATTGGTACAGTTAATATGGAGAAGAAAATGAAATTATTAAAATATGTTTTTCAACATGTGGAAACAAAAAAAAATAAATAAATGAACTAAATTATTTTTTACAGTTTTAAAAGGAGATATTAATTCAAAAAAAATAGTCATTACCTGGAAGACATATAAATCAATAATAATTATCGGAATAATGGATAATTTTTTTTTGAGGGAAGAAACTTATACTTTTTGACATGATGGATAGTAGGCTTAATCTGCCCAATATTTTTTGAGAACTGTCAAGTTAGCGTCGTTTTAAAAGTGTTTAATAATAGTTTAATTGAAATTTAATACCTAATAATTTAGCAATTATCTCATAAATGGGCTCAGACTGGGCCGAATGTACTAATATCATCTATCAATAATGTCACATATAAGATGTACAGTTTCATCATGTCAACGTCACTTACTTTCCGCTCTAGGGAGGAAAAGTACAACTTTCCTCCCTACTCTTACAATTTTTTTTTTTTTAAAAATAACAGAAAATAAACTTTTGCTCAATTAACCCCGGTTTAATCCATCAACAGGAGGGCGTCGTGGATCGCTAAAAAGCGATAAAAATCCGTGTAATTTATATATTATTATATTATTAATATACATATTTTATTCAAGCATCAAACACAAAGTTTTTATCATGAATATATAAATTAATTTCATAAAAAAAGTTGGTGAAAATAAAATATTACTTTTAGAAGTTTTTTTTTTTAGAAAGTGTTTGTAGAAAGCAATTTACTCTTTTTTCAACAAAGAAAGTACAAATACAATTACAAGAAAAAAATAAATCATATACTTACAACTCCCATTCTGACTTGTGCACTGTAACTGACAAACATCGGCGGCTGAAACAAGATAGAAAAAAAATAAAGTTCATAAAAGAAACGCCCCACTTGATGTTATTAAACTCACCAGCTGTCACTGTAGCTGCCAAGAAGGCTATGGCCAATATGACCGTTTTCATTTTGCGTACTAGTAAATGAGACGAACCTATTTACTAGTGCGACTAGAATTGGTTAACCGATTCATCTGAACACATTTATATACTGGAAAACCACATTTCTAAACTCGTGAGGGACAATTTAAAAAATTTAACCAAACACAAATTCTTTCAATCGGACGATATTCGAAGCTCGAATATTCGAAAACTTTTTTTCTGCGTGTATGCGTTTAACATATTTCAGATGATAAGAGACATATTTGTGTAAAGTACGCAAGGTTGCTTGCAATTGTTTAACCAATCAGTAACGTTAGAGAAGATAATGTGACAGAAGAATAGATATTTTTTATTCTATGTAAAAATATGTACGGAGATATGTGTATAAGATTTTCAAGATGGTAATGTAATTATAATCGTGAAGATATTTCCTAAATTGTAACCCCTAACTACAATAAGTTTCTGAATAAGAACGTAGTATTTGTAAAACCACGTTGAGTTAGTTGTTATTACCTGTAAAAGAAAATTTTCAGATATAACGATTAGGTATAGATTAGAGAGAATCTTAACGCAAATTCAGTGACTTACTGTCATCCTACAATTCTTATTAAAAAACATATTGTAATTTGTACGGTAGATAGTTTGATCTACAATTAATAATTGCTTTTAAAAGTTGTAATTGTGTTAAAGTAATGTGTCAAACGCCATGCGTCTTTGAGTAATAATACTTAGTGCCTAATTTTATCAACTAATAAACATTTAAAGTCGACAATCTCGAGTGAGAACAACAAACCCTCTACAAGTTTGGCACCCAACGTGGGGCTAAGGAGCACGTTATACACTTTCTTGACAATGAAGTTAGAGACTTGTGGGATGGTGTATCTCTCAAAGCTACCAGATTTAAGTAAAGTTGATATTGTTTCTGTGGGGGTATGTCAAGGAGTTTGTTTACCGTCAGCCTCCAACAATTGTAGACAATAATTGTTTTTAAAAGTTGTCATTGTGTTGAAAGTAAATGAGTCAAACTTCATGTGTCTTTGAGTAAGAATACTTAGTGGCCAATTTTATCAAGCAATCAACATTTAAAGTCAACAATCTCGAGCGAGAACAACAAACCCTCTATAAGTTTGGCGCCCAACGTGGGGCTAAGGAGCGCGTTATGCACTTTCTTGACAATGAAGTTAGAAACTTGTGGGATGATGTATCTCTTGATATAAGAGGGTAAATATGGTTTCAACATGATGAAGTACCAGCTCCTTCTGCGCATAATATAGTTAATTGTTTAAATGAATGCTATTTCGACAGATGGAGTGGAAAAGGTAGTTCAGTTAGATGGCCGGCAAAGCTACCAGATTTGAATAAAGTTGATATTTTTTTCTGTGGGGGTATGTCAAGGAGTTTGTTTACCGTCAGCCTCCAACAACTGTAGACAATATAAAGATTGGGATTAGAAACACGTTTGCCAATGGCCGCGAAGAAAATTGGTTAAATGTAAATAAAAATACTATTGGTTAACCGAGTACAAATGTTAGTTAGACAAAATGGCGGTTATATATGGAAATCTGGTACTCTAATTATTCTTTTATGTATTATTTGGCAGGGTTTATTGCTTGTTTACTATTGATTTGTTTCTTTTTTTTATGTTTTTGTAATTTTCATATTAAATATTTACTTTCTGATCTTCATTTTTACAATCGTCGCCTACTAAGAATAAAAATATGACAGTAACAATGAAAAATTAATTAAAACTGAAACTATAATACTCGAAAAGTAAAAGAGATAGACATGGAGTATGCTCAACAAAAATTAAAGCACTTGTAATAAAAGAAATTCAATGATGTAAACATATACAGGGTGTTCTATTTAAAAAAAAAATGAAGTTGACTGAGTCTACATTTTAGTGACGAGCACCCAGTATATTAAAATACACCTATGAACACACCTGTAGGTATAAGTAGGTCTACACTAAGATATTTGAAAATTTGATTTACTTATTCTAAGTGGTAATTAAATTACAATCGCTTTTCTCAAACAGCGAAATATTCCAAGATATCTTGGAAATTAATGAATTTAGCACTAAAGTACGTTATATTTTATTATTTTTTTTTAAATTTACTGGCTTATGGCCAAAATAAAAAGTAGTAACCTAGAAACTAATAATAGACCAAAACCCCGAAAAGAAAGACACGATACAATAAAAGTATATTAAGTGCATATACTTTTATTGTATGAAACAGATATGTAGCTGCTAAATATCAACAAAGAACAAACACAAAAATACAAAACAAACTGGAAGATATAAAACAGGCTGATATTCAACAGGGGTGGAAAATTTTAAAAAATATAATAATCGATACAGCAAGAGAGACATGTGGAATATACAAAACAGATAACCAAAGAAAGCAAACAGCATGGTGGACCAATGAAATTAAAGAAGTCAAAAAGAAGAAAAAAGAATGGAAAAAATATCTCACAAACAATACCCCAGAACAACATGAAATATATAAGAACCAAAGAAACAAAGTTAAAATTTTAGTGATAGAAGCGAAAAAAAGGTCATGGACAGAATTCGGAAAAAGAATGGAAAAGAATAGTTCAGAAAATCAGAAACTATTTTATAAAGTTTTAAAATCTTTTAGAACAGAAAAACCGGTACAAGATATATATATATATATTATATATAAATTATATATATATATATATATATATATATATATATATATTATATATATATATAAAGAACAAAAGACAAGAGATATTAACAGACGAATTAGATGTTATGCACAGATGGAAAGAATATTTTCAAGAATTATTAGAACATAAAATACAAACTACTGAAGACAACGAGACCAAAGGAGTACCCGAGAAGCAAGATCAAGAGGGCGAACCAAAAATTGAAAAACTAAACATGGAGGAGTTGATGCACGTAATAAAAGAATGAAAATCGAAAGGCACCCGGAAATGACAAAATCACGGCAGAAATGATAAAGAACTTTGGAAATACTAAATAAGGCGTGGTGCGAAGAAAAAATACCAGAGGAATGGGGAGCAGCACTGATAACTTCCATATATAAAAAGGGAGATAAGAAAATTGTAACAACTACAGAGGCATAACTTTACTGAACACAGTTGTAAAGAACAACTGATCAACAATAGACTAACGCCGATAATTGAACCTCAACTATCAGAAGCACAAAGTGGATTTAGAGCTGGAAGGAGTACCCAAGATCACATTTTTACACTGAAACAACTAATAGAAAAACAACATCAACGAAACAAAAACCTTTACTTAGCTTTCATTGATCTAGAGAAAGCATTTGATACAATTGCGAGAAACAAAATATGGTCAGGATTAAAAGAAAAAGGGTGGTACACAACAAACTAATAAGAATTATAAAAAACTTATACGACACTACCATAAATTATGTGATCAAAAACAATATGAAATCGGAAGGGTTCAAGACTGACATGGGACTAAGACAAGGAGGTGGACTAAGTCCAACGTTATTCAATATACATATGGATACCATCATAAAAACATGCGAACAAAAAGTCAATAAAGCGTTTGTGGGGCATAAGAATTTACAGAGAATTGAAATAGCTAACGGAATCTTTGCAGACGACGTAATAATAATGGCCGATAGTGAAAGACAACTACAAGAAAATTTGAATATATGGAAAAAAACATGGAAGAGGAGGGTATGACAATAAACACAGAAAAAACTAAAATTTTGGTGATCGGAAACCATAACGTTGAAACTAAAATTGAAATAAATAATACTAGAATAGAGCAAGTTAAGGAATTTAAATATCTAAGAGTAACATTGGAAGAAACAGGAAAACAAGAAGCAAGAAAGCAAGAAAAACTAAAATTTTGGTGATCGGAAACCATAACGTTGAAACTAAAATTGAAATAAATAATACTAAAATAGAGCAAGTTAAGGAATTTAAATATCTAGGAGTAACATTGGAAGAAACAGGAAAACAAGAAGCAGAAATAAATGAGAGAATTGATATCAATCAAGTTATACTACGCAATGAACCAAAAATTTATTAATAAAAAAGAAATTTCTAAGCAAACAAAAATAAAGATTTTTAACACAATATATCGGTCAGTTTTAACTTATGGATGTGAGTCTTGGGCCCTTACAAACAAACAAAAAAGAAATACAAGCCCGAAATGAAATATTTGAGACGAGTGGTAGACGTAACCGGAAAGATAGAATTAGAGAAACATACAAATACGGGCAGAATTAGGATACAACCAGTATTGAATTTATTGAAGAAAGACAACTGAGTTGGTGGGGACATATACAACGAATGGACAGTAACAGACAAGTAAAGAAAGTGTACGAAGCAAGAATACAAGTCAAAAGAAAAAGAGGAAGACCGAAGCAGACTACGAGCTAGGGGAAAAACATGGCAAGAAGCAACAATCCTAGCAAAAGATAGGAAGAAATGGAAGCAATTTGTGTTCGAAAAATAAATGTAGACCCGACACCTTAATGGTATAAGGGTAATATGATTATATATTAAATTTACTGGCGCTTTTAAAAATGCAATAATGGAGGTTTTGTATTAAAAAAAAAAACAAGATTGGGGGCTGTACTGAGGTTACGAAACATCCTGTATAAATCCCGATAATGTTTGCCTTATAGAAAATTCATGATCATACAAGAATTTATATATAAAGAAATCGTATCTGTCACTCTTTACGAGTTTTAGAGAAATTCCCTGCTGATGAAACACCCTGTATATATAAACATTACTCAGCATCATGGTAAGGTGAAATGCGGTGCATGCTAACAATGACTGATTTCCCCGCGTAGATTTAACACTTTCAAGTAAATTAAGATGCTGAGTTAACCCTAACTTTCCATAACTCCATCGAAACAAACTTAATAAATCAAGATTCCTTTTATCCGTTTGTGGGATAAAATAATCCCTCAAAGTATACTTAAACATCATTCTTTTTTAATCTAACTTATATGTCATGAATTTCATTTCAAATATCGTAATTTACCTAAGTACTCTTAATTATTATTACTTTTATTTTTATGACGCTAGTTTACGAAATTTACTACTTCGAACAGAATTCCCGATGATAAGAAATCCTTGTAAGTATATGCCTTTTAACATAGTTCGAAATGCGCAAATTTTACGCAAACGATAATAGTTGAGGTATTGTAAAATATGTAGAGAAAAGAAGCAAATATTGTAAACAACTATAATTTGTACTAATACATGTACGATATCACACATGTTAAGGTCAAATTGTCGTTTCACGAAATGCATGCATTTAGGTATATGTATGTAAAGTGCCAGGAATGAATGAGTCGTTGTAAATTGAATTTTTTACTTGATAAATAAACTGAACGATGATTTGGCTTTGTAAATACACAGCCGTTCTTTGTATATCTACCTTTTTTTGCTTACGCTCATATTTTAGGAAGACATCAATTTTGAATTTCACTCACGGTTACTAATTATCGGACTACCAACCTCTCTTACAATAGGGATCAAAATAGACTCTGATATAGTATAGAATTCATGCGTGTTTTTTTTATGATTTTCTGCCTGAGTGAATTTGTTTAGATTATTACGTTCATTTTCAAAATCTCCAACATTTTCTCCTGATATTTCTTAAAATAATAATTCTATTGGTTACAATTTCAACGAACACCAAATGTTTGCTTTTATTGCAGTTGTGTTGAAGAATGCGATACACAATACACTGAGAGAAATATTCTTTTCATTTAAAAGGAATTGCATTAAACCAAAAGTTTTTGCGTTTTCTCTACGGCCAATATGATTTGGCGTTTCCTCGAAAAGGAATATAATTTAAAATTCACGCATTTCTTCGGAAATAATATATTTTTCGTTGAAACAATTTATTCTTTTAAGTGAAAGATGTTGATAGTTGATTCAAGTCCTTTTTATATTGAACTTGAAAATTATCCAGATTGACAGAAAATCGTAAGCATGTTGATTCAAGAGGTTTTTCCTTTTCTTAATAACATTTATTCATTTTAGACTTAAGCGTAAACACAACAAAATGCCGTGATCATTTTCAATCGAAACGAAAATGAATTATCTCTAAAAGTCCATGCACTAAGGAGGGATTTGCCGTTAGGATATTGTAAATCCTAGTAGTATTGGGAGTTGATCGCAGTGACCACCCTAACACTCTAGTGTGCCGTTAAAGGAATCGTCCTTTCAATGGCGATGACTCCTATCAGATGTTGTTCTTGTAAATATACCAGATTAATATGTTACGATCGTAGTTTTCAGCCAATTTTGTGCGAAATAATGGTCGCGTTCAGAGTACGTAGCTGCTCCCAAATGGTTTATAAACTGTTGACAATTCCTCTCAAAAACGCAACGCTATATTTGCGCTACATCAATAACATACAATGGAGCGATCGCCATTTTGTGTAGGCGAAACCCTTACTGATATGTATCACATTCGTACTCTGAACGCGGCCATTATCTGTTGCTGGAATGAAATAGGAGATGCGCCATCTATGCGACAATTTCTCTACTACACGTAAGTATATATTCTCTCTTTGCTGTACTATATGGGGAGAAAACTGCTATACGAAAATAAAATGCGATATTTACTTTTACTTCCATGTAAATATTTAGTTAAATTAATAAATACTGCGCTAGCTTCAAATAAATCTAACCAAATTATTTGTTTGGTTGAATACAGGAATAGTTTTAATATTCCTAAATCAAGTAATAATTTAGTAACTGTAACCAAATGCATGAAAAATGGTTGAAAACAGCAAGATTCCCGTGTATAACAGCCTTAAAACCTTCAAAAACTATATACTACTGTAAAGTTGTTCATTATTGTTTGTGTATCTGAGACTTATGCACGTGGGCACATGAATAAAACTAAAATTTTTCCGCGTAAAAAAGCACTCAGCTTGAATACAGGTGCTTGCATTTTCCGTTAAAAGGCAAAAGTTTTAAATCAATGTATACATGCGTGTCCACGCAAATAAATCAAAACGTTCGGCTTTTTTTTATTTAAAATACTGTTTATAATTCAATAATACTTAAAAGAAACTAAAATATGTTGTTAAATATGTATACAGGTGTATCAAATAAAAAAAGTAAATTTTCCTTGGGTGTTAACTACACGACATGTAAAGCACAAACCCACCGAAACCGGATTTTATCATTAAAGAATAAAAAAAATAAAATTTAGAGCCAAAAAATCTTTAGTCCGGGCCTGATGCAAGGAAACGTCATGTTAAGCACCCGCTAAACGTGGTATTATGTATAAATACATTGCACTCATTTAGTATTATTCTTAATGGTATGCCGTAAGTTCATTTAACGTCATTCTGAATAAATAAAGGCCCTTGTAAATATAGCAAAACTGAGGCTTTCTTCATTTTATAAAATAAACATTCCTTTTTGGTTAAGAGCATTCTTCGTAAGTCTACAAAGTATTATTTTTGATATCCTGATAAGACGTTCGAGTTTCACCGGATATGCGACTTCAGTAGTTACAAAAAACGTAAATATTTTTCTTTTGCTTTGTCGAATCGAGAGTTAGTTGTTAATAAACGGTACCACATGAATCTGAGTTATTTCTTTTGGATTTATTTAATCATATAACGCAAAATGAATTGAATCGAATTACACAGAAATAAATGTAGATACAAAAATTTGCAAACACGCCTTTTTACTATGATGTCGCGCGAAAATGAATCTATACATTCCCGCGCTTTTGCCGATGCATCAAGCTTCGATTTTCTTTATATGAAATCATGATGGTCCTGAAAAGGATCGTTTTTTCGAGACGAGAAGAATTTAAATAAAATATTCGAAGTGGCTTGCACTCCAAGCGGCGATCCACAGAAAACTAACAGGGGTAATGGCTGAATGATAGTGGTATGTGGGGGTATACTCGGCACAGCATTTAGGTTGGGCACAGGTGCGGCTCTAGCCCACGGCATTTATAATTTTTTTTCTCGTTAATGCTTACAGATAGACCCCCTGTGCATTAAGACTTTTTGATTGTATATGATTACAGCTGCTACATATTATTATATTTATCTCTATATCTGATACATCCTGTATACTACTATAAAGTTCGTTAGCTTATAAGTAAATCAGCATTAACTGAAAAGATTCCAATTATCTCTGAAGCTTCTTTAACCTCCCGCGAAAAATATTCACTTTTGTTCATTATTGTTTGTGTATCTGAGACTTATGCACGTGGGAACATGAATAAAACTAAAATACTTCCGCGTAAAAAAGCACTCAGCTTGAATACAGGTGCTTGCATTTTCCGTTAAAAGGCAAAAGTTTTAAATCAATGTATACATGCGTGTCCACGCAAATAAACAAAAACGTCCGGCATTTTTATTTAAAATACTGTTTATAATTCAATAATACTTAAAAGAAACTAAAATATGTTGTTAAATATGTACATAGTAATAATATAATATGTAACGTGTATTGTCTTACTCAAACAGAAGTTATAAAGACATTATAAAATATTAATCAAAACTAAGGCGCATTCCATTTAATTACGGTTACTTTTCGTCGAAAAGCATGTACTTAAGAAGAAAATAGTCTTCCGGCAAAACAGCACGCTACTTTCAATTAAAATAAACACTTTTCTGAGAAAAGGTATTCTTTTCGTTGAATATGATAAAAACTAAAAGTTATAAAACTTTTTATTTAACGCAATCTCTTTTCTGTGTATATTCACCGTAATTTGTGTTGCCTACGCATTAGAGAATTGTCCACACTAATTTTTCCTTAGCTGTACAATACATATAAAATAATCAGGACTGTTTTGATTATATTAATAAAACAAGACACTATCGCACAGATGAGTAACACATGCCGTCGCTTCCTTATCACATCAGCTACAAACGCTTTCTTTCCGAAACGCGTGACCCCAAGCTATTATCCGACAGATGAAAGACAAAAAAACGGCTCTCGACTTCTGTTTATCAACGACAGCTGAAAAATATCTCACAGCTCCCGCGGATCTCGCATCCGTACAGAGCAGAACGCGACAATGTATTAAGACAATTCGAGCTTTCGTTTTTTTTCCTCTCGTTTGCTTTATTTTAACATGTCAAGATGATCGCATTTCGTGCAGTGCGTCTGCTTTTCATTCTCTCGACAATCGCGTTTACCTACGCAGGAAAAATCCATCGCGACGAGGAAGAGTTCTTGAATTTCGGCGGGAAGAAGCGGTCGAACGTCTTCGAGACCGTTCTCGGTGAAGATTCGGAGAACGCGGTCCTCAAGAGTAAAGTGGAAGTGTTGGGCGGGATCTTCAAGGAGAGGATCGACGAAATCAAGGCGAAAAATAAGAAATTGGATTTGATTTTCCTGATCGACGCTTCGTCCAGCATCGGCGAGGTGAATTTCCAAAACGAACTGAAGTTCGTGAAGAAACTGTTGAGTGATATCGTTGTCGATTATAATCATTCGAGGGTGGCAGTGGTAACGTTCAGTTCTTCTGAGAAGATAGTGAGTACACGCAGAAATTATTATTTTCATTGCACACTGAGAAAGAAATTTAATAATCATAAAATAAATAAAAATACAATTATCGTAAGTAAAAAGTTCAGCTGGATAGGAGACACAAGCTCAGATTACTTAGCACTAGTAAAAAAGAGATCCTAAATACTGATACTAACAAGAAGCAATCTAAGTTACTTACGGTCTGCTTCATTACCGTAACTTGAAAGTTACTTATGATAATTAAACTGAAGTAATTAAGCTAAAGAATATATGCAGTTGCGGTAAGTAAAAGATTTACTCATGTCAAGTAGATGTATTGCTATGAGTGAATTATTCTATAACAGCTGTCACACCTTCATAATTAATATAAGCTATTTAGATTACTTGTGATAAGGAAAGAGTATCATTAATGCACGTTCACTAAATACCTGATATATAGAAGGTAATGGTTTGCTATAAATATACAATATATTTACCTTAAATTTGTTGTTCAACTATAGGTAGTGTAGGAAACGAGGAAGTTTAGTGAATATTTATTAAGTAGCTTACTGTGTATTCTGTGTGAATAACTGACAAAGTACAAAAAAAAGTTCCACAAATGTTCGATTGTTTATGCAACCGCAACTATAAGTACTGCGTACCGAGTAATGCGTAATTCAAAATTGTTTACAAATAATTTTTAATTACTATTCAGTGTGCAGTAGCTTCGATTGCATTAATAATTGAAGATTAAATTCGCATTTATTTTGATAAAGATGGTACATAATACTTATTACTTAAGAAAAAAAAAGCAGTATTATTAGTAATAGTTTTATTTTATATAGAACAAACACAGTGACTACCTGATATGATTGAAAGACATTGGTTTCACTTTAACAACAGTTTTTTTTTAAACAATTTACAACGTAATGGCTCATAAAATATATTCTTAATAATGAAAAAATGAACAAAGCAATAATAAAAAAATAAGGTACATGGGGCCCCCTTGAAACGTTATTTAGTTATTGAAATTACTGAATTCTAAACAAAGGACAAAGAGAAATATGACTTTGAAGTTACAACTAATAACCATCAAAGAAATAACCTAGGCGGTAAACTTGCGATTTCTGTTGGTTCTTTGCACTGGGCGTTGTCTCGGCGAGTTGATCCTCTGTCGGTGTACGTGGCGGTTATGTCCGGTGATCGCCCCGAAAACAGCTACTTCGTCGAGGTATCCCTAACTGCAGGTGGCACTTGGACTGTCACTCAGGTAGCGAAGGCATCCACACTTTAACTTCACCAACGGGCGCAGATATCATCACAATGATGGGGAATTCAAATATCCCACCACGTGGTTTAAAACTGCAATCTTGAAATATCCGATTACTTATAGGCTCGGTACTTCTTCTTTCGCTGGGATTCTTTATACAGATGGGGCCTTGAGTTAACCCACCGGTATTTTTAATATATTGCATTCAACTGGCCTACAATGGCCGTTACTCCTTGCCACTCTTTTTCGACGACCTTTCCACACGTCCGTCTTTTACTTGACGCTAGCCCGCGCTTGCGCGCGTAGCAATCTCGGGGACTATTTTATTACTCCACCGCATTAACCAATCAGGAATAATAAAACAATCACGGGGTTGCAGCAAAATCAAATAAATATAGTTGTGGCAAGTTGTTACATATTTGAGAAAATACATGAGTTTAATAGCGATCAACATTGTTGTTACTTCTACTAACCATGTGCTGCAGTCATAAGTAATACGTTACTTAGCACAAATTCGTCAGGTACGCTGGGTAATAGCCGTTAATAAAAGCACTATTTACAGTAACAACTTGCATTCAGGAAACTGGTTTAGTTACAGGTATTAATTAACGAGAATATTCCAAGTAAAACTTATCTATTGTAAATAATTTTTATCAAGTAACAGTTTACTTAGCCCGTTTTCTCAGTGCACCGCTATAAGTACTTGTTCGCTATGATATTGTATGCCTGTTGTCTGTATTTATGTTTTTTTTTTCTCTGTTAGCGGACAATTTTTTTGTCTTGTCTTTCTTTCTCTTCAATACTCTTGGCCTTTCAAGTGCCGAAGTAACGGCACACTTACATAATAATAATTGTCGAAAAATATCTTATGGCCCTTGTTCGCTGGTAAATTTAATTTCTCCAGTAGAGATAGGACCACATAATCCTCAAGACCAAACATTTCATCCTGTTTAGAACGTTTTCCTATGTAAACATCAAATGCAAGCATATAACCAGTACTCGAACAAAGGGCCAAATCTAATGAGCTTTTCGCGAATAAATTGTTTAGCGTAATGCTTGCCGTAATACGGTATCATACTTTCGTCCACTGACATATGTTTTTCAATGCCAGCATGTTTTATAAAAAATTTATTAAGAGTTTCAATACTTGATCTCAACTTTTCAAATTTTCTCAAATCTCTTCAATTTAACACTGTTTTGAATTAGTTTGGGCACGTCCCCCAATTATTCCAGAGAATACGCCTGTTAGGATATTTTGCGTATCCTGACATCAATAGTACTTCTAGAGAAATGTACAGTTCTTCCATGTTCAATTCTAAATTTTTCATAACATACTACCCGGTAAATGATTTATATTACCTCCGTATTCATCGTCAGAATGATCACTGTCTAAATTTGTTTCATGATGGCCATGATTGTTAGGTAGGAATATATACATATTAGTGATGTAACGAATATTCGCATTCGCGAATATTCGCATGTTTTTGAATATTCGCATTCGCAATAAATATGCGAATATTGCGAATATCGAATTATATATTTTAACAGGTAACTTTTACCTGTTAAAAAGGATAATTTAGAAAAAAACTAATATTCAAATTCATTGCAATCCTAAAACAACCTTTTGAGCACAAATTTGCAGTTTACATTATAATAATCATCAATAACCTCAAAACTAAACTTGAATTGACAAGAATAAGATGTAAAAAGTCGAAACGATTCGGTTGTAAACTTTGGCTACTTTCGCTTGCGGTGATCGGAGAAATTTAATTCTCTGCGTGTGTTTAATGCAAGTGTTCGTATAGTTGTAAACTGAAAACTAATAGATGACGCTAGTAAAGTTAAAAAGTTAATATTCGCATTCGCATTCCCGAATGTATAAAATCACGTATTCGTTACATCACTAATACATATATTTCTCTCCTAGAAAAACATCATCATAAAGCGTCAATTAATAGTACTAAAGTTAATCTGACACAGAACCTAAGCATAGACAAAAATATACCATTTAGCGCAATGTCATTTATAAGGAACGGCGCCTATATTCTCGAATTGACTATAAAATGTCAACTATATGTATATGTGTTATTTCTAAGATGTAAATTTAACCAAAAATGTAAAAAATATTATATTTTAAATCGAAAAACGTAAGTAAATAAATTACTTACTCTCCATTCAATTCAGCCATGTTACATTTAAACGTCTATAGATTAGCCCATGCGCTTAATATGTATAACACAAACCTAACGTATTTTCTCACTTTTTTTTTGAATTCGACTAATTGAAATATACTTTAGTAACGTCTCTTAAAACGAACGTTATCCACTAATGAGTTTTAAGCATAAAATTAGCTGCGATGTATCTTCCCCTAAAAAAAAAAACACCAAACTATGTATATAGTATAGTTTTCTTAAACGAAACAATATTTATTCTGTAGATGAATTCTTTAATTATTAAGTTTGCTTACTTTCGTTTTAGTTTTTAATTATGTTGGATATTTTTGTTTTTTCCTTCTTTTCTGTATTTTTTGTAGACTTGTTACATACACAACCGTGTCACAGTAACGAATAAATTATTATTATTATCATCAACAATATTGCTTTCAAACATACACTTTTGGTCAATGCAAGATAGTTATTTTTATTCTCAATAAAACGCCCTTATTGTTGTATGTAGATAAAAACAGTGGATGAAATATCAAACCCCAGACATGAAAACAACAAATGCCTCCTGCTCAAAAACCTTTTGGAGAAGACCAAATATTCAGGGGGTGGGACTTACACCTTGGGCGCTTTCAAAGTGGCACAGGTAGCTAACCAAAATTCAATCCATTTAGAGATTAAAAAAAAAATTAAAATCACATTCACAGGCCATATTCAAAAAGTCTAGGAAGGATAGCAGAAAGGTCCTGTTCCTGGTGACAGATGGATTTTCGAATGGCGGAGACCCAACCGGCATAGCTGACCAACTTAAGGAAAACAAAGTGACAATATTCACCATCGCGTATAAAAAATTGGGATTATAAGGAACTCTACCAACTATCTACCTATCCTGGGGAATATTACAGTTACCTTTTGGATAGCTTTAACGAATTCGAGAGCTTGGCCAGGAGAGCTTTGCACGTTGGTGAGTGTGTTTGATACGATTCGCAAAATCCATTTAAAGCTAGAAGGTGACTTGCATGCAAAATCTTACATCTAACTAATATATATTTTGTATATACACAGAATTAATCAATTTGACATTTGTTTTACAACTTTATCACCGAGGATATAAACAATTTTACAGTTGTTTGACAAAGATATAATTATTTGTTCCTAAAATATCGTTTTCGTTATCTGTTACACTGTCGTTATAAATAATTTGTTTATATTATTGCGTTATCTTTCTTCTCCGTTTAAAGTTACGTAGTTTGCGATGATGTGAATGATCTCTTGTTTGTTTATATGCGTGTTTTTATGGTGGATTTTAAAAGATTTGCAGACTGGGGATTATGCCCCCTTGGGGACGTCTACGCCTTGCGATTTCCTCTGCAAGGAGGGAAATTGTTGCGATAAGAGGGCACACTGTTCCTGTGGTACGTCCACCGGTCACTACAGTTGCATCTGTCAGCCGGGGTATTATGGATCAGGATTGGCAAATGACTGTTTACGTAAGTTTATTCCTCTTGAAGTGAATCGAAATACCAAGAAAATGCCCTATTAACCTAATTTAAATTTTCTTTTATTATTCTTCATTTGGTTTTGTAGATCTATTTGGAAAATACGTTTCCTTTCTTTGTTATTTTTGTTATATACATTTTTTAATAACTTAAACTTCAAAGGGGTAACTGTTTTGCGTTAACAGCTATAATGTGGTACTGCTACTTTTGCTTAGCAATTTAAAAAACCTACTATATGTATTGCAGCAGCTCTTCTTACTTAAGCGATATACTGGATGAGTGTTTTTATCTTGAGACAACGAAATATCTCTAAAACACTGCATCGAATCAAAAAAGGATCTTAATAAGATTTGTTATAATGTAGGGGGCTCACTAAACGGTGCCGAACTCGATCCCCATAGGAAAGTGAAATTTTCTATACATATATGGTATATCATTGCGCATTATCTAAAGTTATTTACAAAAATGCAGGTTGTTGCAAATTTCTGAAGCCACCTTCAACTTTTTTATTTTAAATAGATTGTTATATTTTTAGTAGTTATTTTGATAGCCGCTAAAAACACCTTTGCAATGATATATGGGTATCTGCACTTCCGACAAATGGTTTTGGATATATTGCAAATTTTGTCAACATTTTTAGGATTGCATCTTCTGAGATTTCAATTTTTATCCTGAAAAAGGATGTTGTGTAGCATGTTATTCTTTTGTTATCAATTATACAGTGACCGGCACAAATATTGCAACATATGGTAAATTTTTTTATTATTAAAATATACCAAAACTTTTTTGGGGGATAGGTTGTGCATGTCTAGGAACCACAAATTTTATTTTGACACACGTCACGTGACCACTAGTATGGCGGTAAATTTAAAATTTTTGCCGTAAATTCGCAAAAAGTGAGGTTGGATGACATGATATCCAAGAAAGTTATTTGAAAAAGTTTCTTAGAATTCAATTCTAAGGCTGTATGCAAATTTTTGTAAGCATATTTAAAAAAAAATAAAAATCACAATTTTTTCAAATATTGTTTCATTGAACTACTTTTTTTTCGTGTTTAGCAGCTCAACTGCCGTGATATTTCTAAATTTAGTTGATATTCAAGCAGTTTTGTCAATTTTTGCATAATTAACACAGCGAAAACTGAAAAGTACTTCAGCGTGACAGTTGTTGTTGCAAGGGACTGTATCTAGTAGCAATAAATAAAATTTTATAAACATTTTCTATTTAAACCACTTAGCAAACATTACTTTTATTGAAAATTATTATATTTTTTTGTTTACTGCGTTAAAGTGGAAACCATTAGTCCAAAACTGACAACACTGCATACACGCATCGAAGTTATTAAAGTAGATTTTGAAATAGGAGAGCAACGAATAATAAACAGTAGGTAAAATAAGAATAGTAGAAATTACTTATTTACCAAAAAATTAAAATAATTTACTACATTATTTTGTTGTTTCTAATTTCATAGCCTACCTTATTTATCAGAAACAGAACGATATATAATTATATATGTCTAACAAGTATGCGTTTTCACAGTTTCATTTCTTAGTTGTTCTATTTATTTCTCTATTTATTTCTACTGAGTTTTGTGATTTCGAAACCTATTTAAATACCTTCGGTGCGTGCAATAACATTGTGAGGGCTTAGAATGTGTTATTAGTTTTGGACTAACGATTTCCACTTTAACGCGAAAAACAAAAAAAAAATATCATAATTTTCAATAAATGTTGATTATGATAATATTTGCTAAGTGGTTTAGAGAGAAAATGTTTGTAAAATTTTATTTGTTACTACTAGATACAGTCCCTTGCAACAATTGTCACATTGAAATCGCACTTTTCAGTTTCGCTGTGTTAATTATACAAAAATTAACAAAACCGTGTGAGTATCGACCAAATATATTAGAAATATCATTGCAGTTGAGCTGCTAAAAGTGAAAAAAAATGGAAATATGTAATTCAATGAAACAATATTTATTAAATTATGTTAGTGGTGGGCACTATCGATAGTGACTATCGATAACTATCGATAGTTTTGACTATCGATAACTATCGATAGTTTCGACTATCGATAGTTGACTATCGATAACTGTCGATAGTCGACTATCGATAACTATAGATAGTTGACTATCGATAGTGGACTATCGATAACTGTTGGAAATATCGATAATGCCCACCAGTATTATATTTATATATAAAGTTTATAACGCAGAGAGATGCTCAAATTCAATGTAAACACAACAAGTATAGTGCTATTTATTTTCCCTTTCTGAGTAGCTTAAAGGTTTGTTTATGTATTGTCTTGTTAGTTAAAAACGTTAGTATTATCAATCATCAATTATTCATTGAGTAGAACTAATTCTTTCTTTTGTAATATTTATAGTAACAGGTATTGATGAAACCATGAAATGCTAGTGTTAGAGTTCTTATTAGTCTGGACTAAAAAAAACCACAAATAATAAATAACAAGAAACAAAACAAAATCGACAATTGTAAGTATTGATAGTTGACTATTGAAACTATCGATAGATATCGATAGTTATCGATAGTCAACTATCGATAGTTATCGATAGTCAACTATCGATAGTTATCGATAGTCAACTATCGATAGTTATCGATAGTCAACTATCGATAGTTATCGATGGTCAACTATCGATAGTTATCGATGGTCAACTATCGATAGTCGACTATCGATAACTATCGATAGTTGGTCCGACTATCGATAGTACTATCGATAGTTGAAAATACCGATGGTGCCCACCACTATATTATGTTTACAAAAGCTTGCATACAGCCTCAGAATTGAATTCTAAGAAACTTTTTCAAATAACTTTTTTGGATATCATGTCATCTAACCTCACTTTTTGCAGATCCATGACAAACTTTTTAAGTTTACCGCCATTGCTCACGTGGTGTGTGTCAAAATAGATTTTGGGGTTCCCAGACATGCACAACCTATCCCCCAAAAAAGTTTTAGTATATTTTAATAATAAAAAAAATTATGTCGGTCACTGTATGATCCGAGATGACGCAACGTAAAAATATATACAGGGCGTTAAATAACATTTATCGAAATTCAAACGCATTTTTTCTATTTTTTTAAATGGAACCTATATTTTCCGATATTGTCAGCAAATCAATTGATAACAAAAGAATAACGTGCGACACTACATCCATACATAGTTTATAGGATAAAACTTAAAATATCAGAAGCTGTAATCACAAATATTTTCACAAAATTTGCGATATATCCAAAATCATTCGTCAGAATATATCATTCACAAAGGTGTTTTAAGTGGCTATCGAAATAACTAAAAGTGCGCAGATACTGCCACATACTGCTTTCATAATAGAGAATGTCATATTAAAACAATAAATCATGAAACTTGAAGAACGGAAAATAAAATAACAGGATTGACGTAACAGTGAAACAGCGAATAATAAAAAAAAAAACACGAATGATGGTGAAAAATCAGCACACAATAAGCTAACTCTCCTTGATCAATATAAAATAACATAACTACGCTATTATTTTGACAATTGTCAAAATTTCATTGCTCATTACAAGAAATATACTCAAATTTTCCATCTAAATTAACAGTGATAAATATCTTGAAAGCGACTAGGAATAGACTTCCCAATCCTTAATACTTATTGTTGCTAATTTTAGGTAGAGTATCGGTTCGATGACGACAGTAATAATTATATCCGCCGACATCTTGGACATCCCTCAAGATTTACCCATTTCCGATACTGAAACCAATAAGCGAACCCTCAGACTTACAAAAATCTCATTTATTTTACACACTTACATACTTCCTGTTTATTACTTAGCTGATTGGTCTAATATCTAATGCAGTTTTCGAAGAATCTAGCTTTATACTTATAACAAGTTCCAAATATGTAATACTGTTTTTGGCACTCGACGATTCTTTGGTTGTCTAGTACATTAAAAAACTGATGCAGCTAATAAATAATACTACTCCTCAAACAATGCTAAAATCATCAAAATTTCAACAGCTTGTCCACCTGGCAGCTTTGTGGCAATGGTCCCAACCTATGCTTACCATGCCCTGACGTCAACCATGTCGCCGAAAGCGGGTCAGAAACATGCAAATGCAAACTAGGCTATCAATCAACAGAAGACGACAGATGCGAAGGTAACATGATCATTTTTACAAAATTCCCAGATGCTAAATATATTCCTCTATAGTAATTAAATGTCCCCAATTATCTCCACCCGACCACGGTTACTTCGTCAAAAGCAACGCTTGCGCGCACGTCTTCAACAGCGCATGCGGAGTACGCTGTGAGGTCGGTTACACGTTGGAGGGTAGCAGCATCAGGTTATGCCAATCTAACGCCACGTGGAGCGGACAGACGCCATCTTGTCAAGGTATATAATGAGATGAATTTAAATTTATTTCGAGGGGAAAAATGACTTTCTTGCAGTGAAAACGTGCGAAGCTTTGACATCACCAGCTCACGGCACCATGATATGCAAACATTACGATCTGGACGAGACCTACACCACGGAATCTGAATTCCCCGTGGATACGGTGTGCTCTTTCGCTTGTGAAAGGGGAAGGACCCTAGTCGGATCTCGACAACGCAATTGCTTGCCGTTGGCGCACTGGGACGGCTTGAAGACCTCTTGCAAGCGTAAGTAGAACCGTCACGAAAAGATGCCGGCATCACCAACGGTTGGATATGTTTGATCGATGAGCACCTTCTACCTTTGATTACCTTTGACAAATTTATTGAAGGGGAATTGAGGACTAACAATAAGAAACGGTGTATCTTTGCAGAAGTCAAGTGTAACAGGCTTTCGAAGATCCAATTTGGACGTGTCGAACCGAAATCTTGCACGTTGGGGAAGCAAGCCTTCGGAAAGAAGTGTAATTTTACGTGCGATGAAGGATTTGAGATGGTAGGACCTCAAGAAGTTCATTGTACCGGCGTGAATGGAGCATGGAGTGGAAGAAGAGAAACCAAGTGCAAAGGTTTGAATTGTTCTTAATCTTTCGTGTCAATATATTAAAGCAACAGACATAGTCATACCCAGTTGGCAAGTAATGTTGCAGATATCCCAGTAATATTACATTATTTACTAAACAGCGATGTTAAACAAAAAAATGTTACTGAAATTTTGCAGCAACATTAAATAATGATAGAAATATTGCAGGCCATTACAGTAACATTTCAATGTAATCAGGAAAAAATATTTTAAAACAATGTTGCAAAAACAAAGACTTTGTTTTGTTGTCAGAAATGTTGAGGTAATATTTAGTTGTAACATTGCCATATTTGCAAGGTGAATCATTACAAGGAATGTTACAACATTTGCGCTTGTAACATTAACATATTTACATTTTATAAAGTGTAAGATAGGTGGTACGTATGTTTCTGCAAATTTAGAATTTTGAAAACACAAAACTAATGGAGCAAATTTTCTCTATGAAGTAGGTAAATAATGGTGATGAAATTTTTTAACATTTTTTGTAGCCTATAATAATCACGTTAATGGGGTTGTGGTTGTGCACTGCGCACCTGTAAAAGTTAGTATCGCTTGCCATCACAAGTTTTTTCGTACCGCGCATACACGAGTTGGCGTGAACCTGTTAACCCCCTCTTCCACAATATACGGTAATTGTGACTGGACAGGGCGTGGATAGACCATCTTGGGATTGTGCGTCGCAATGTTTTTGATGAGAAAAAAATTCCCGTCAATAATGAATCGACATTATCAGGTAAGTTTTATTTATATGCTAAAGTAGGTATGTCAATCCTTTCAAATCATCGAAGATCTTTAAGACAGATATGTATTATGTTATCATAACCTTATATTTGTATATGTAAAACCTACCTGTTGTGCTATAAAGGATGAGCAATGTCACGTAATGTTATTCTTAGAATTCATAGTATATCTCGATCAAATACAAAGTTTACAAAATTATAAACAGTGTATATATAAAATATGCAGCTTATCCTCAATCTTTATAAAATAAATAAATTAAATAGCTTTCTGATCTCTATTTTGACGGTGTCTTTTTTTTAATTTCAGAGAGAATTAGAAGAAATTTTGTACTCTCACAGATACAGAATACGAAATAACTGTCATGGAATGGTTTCGTTATGCAAAACAAAGATTTGATAGAAAAACAGCAAAATGTTCAAAGGAATAAAATGCATTCGGGCGTTTTTCTTATGTGTTGTTTTTGTTTAGATTCTATTCATGTTAATTTATGTGCCCTAAATCTGTTTCCAATACTGAAGTTATTAAAATGAAATTTATGTACTTTTTTTTAATCAATAAATGCCTTTATTGTCTTCTATAAGCAGCATTTTACTTTTTAAAGTATTTATTAATGTATTTCGTTTACTTAAATAGCTATTGATAATATTATTCATAGTATTACTATTTAGTTTTTGCATAGAACTATATGATATATGATTGACCATTTTAATGTATCTGCAAAAATAACTACAAAAAAAGACTTATAATGTTATATTATAAAAATGTCTTATCCATTATATTTTCTGGCATTAATGTTTAATGTTAATATTGTAATTTTAGTAAGTGAAGATAATTCGTATAAAACAGAGAGGCCCGATCTATCGAGGGTAACATGAAATTTATAATATTAACATTGAATGTCAATAAGACTGATTGAGATTCCGTTTTTTATTAATTAATATAACCCTCTCGATAAACCTCAACAGCATGTTTCTTGTATAATGCAGCAAGAACTTTTGGAGTAAATAAAAGATCCTAATAGAAACATTAGCGTAGATATATTTATAGAAACATTTAATTGCCACACTGTATCAATATTTCTCTTTAACATATGAGAAATGTTACGGAAGAGCTATACTTCAACATTAATCGTCATGTTAAAGTAATGTTACTCGAAGACCTCGTATTAACATTACTGGGAAATATTGTTTCGTAATATCGCTTAGGCGGACATTAAACAGTCGTAGAAATGTTACTGCATGTGGTACATTATATATATTTTTGTAACATTTCGCGTTACAAAATAACATTTAGACGACGTTATAGTTATGTTATTTTGCCAAGTGGGTAGTCAATAGTCAATAGTTACCCCTTAACATCCCAGCCGCGCCACACACGATAGATCCCAAATCATTCTCCGCTAATATCTTAATGCAAAACTCTTAAGCAATACATCATTAAGATCATTGCAAAAACAAAACGGATTTTGAATTGCAGACATCACCAAACCGATACTGACATGCCCAGACAACATAAAAAACCACACCCTACCAGGTAAAAATTACGGCCAAGCAATTTGGATTATACCGAACGTCACAGGTAATGCAAAAATTAATGCATGATTTCCTAAAATCTCAACCTCACTTGCTTATTTAGACAACTCAGCGATTAAATGTGCACTCTATGGCCAAGCCGTCCATGAAAATTCCAACCAATTTCAAGTTCAAAATAGCACCGACGAACGTTCACATATTTCGCCCAATATTGTTTAAGGAATCCGCAACATGCCACTTCATAGTGGAGATATATGGTAAAGAAATTCAAAGATTTTCTTACCTCCCAAATGATCAATCTCGGATAAAATTGTTTTAGACATTGAGGCGCCGACAATAGAGGATTGTGTGGATCCACCACCTTACTTGACTACCGAAAAATCTGGGACGGATATTGTTTGGGACGAACCAAATATTTTCGACAATTCCCAGGATGTTAAAGTAGTATGGTTATCAATCCAAATAATTTTTCGACTTAATTTACACATGTTTTAGATTAATAAAACGCATGAATTCGGTTACTTCAAGATAGGTACAACTCCTGTCACTTACATTGGCTCGGGACTTATCAGGAAATTCCAATCAGTGCACCATAACATACAGTAGAAGGTATATACCTCAGATTACACAGCAAATATTGGGAGCATTAACTTTTGCAGAAATTCATGCGAACCCACTGCGGATCCCATATATGGCAGATCTGATTGCCAAAACTCTGAAGGTGGCTTGAATTGCGTCATTACCTGCTTGGAGGGTTACGCAGTTCCAATTTTAGGACAAGGAGACTCCATAGATGTGGACGATGGATCCTCGACGCAATTCTCGTGCAATAATGAAAACCCATTCTGGTACAGTTACGAGAATCAAGTATTTCCCGAATGCACCGGTAGTTTCTTTAAAGATTTTCGTACTTATTCAATTTTCCGAAATCCTTTTCAGTTACGGAATTGCCAGTTGAAGTCTCAGAAAAACGTTACTCTGGACTTGGAACCCGAGACATACGAGATCTGCAAAAAACGAATACAATCTCGCTAGGGTTAAGGCGCATTCCTATAACACCTAAGACCTTCAAATGTCCCACATATTTCCAAGTTGAATTAAATGTCAAAAGGCGATGTCAGCATGACTGTACGAAGTTTGCAACGATATAGACTGTGATTTGGAGACTATAGCGCTTTGCGAGGACTTCAAGTCGGAACTGGAAGAAAGCTTCAATATCGTTAAGAGGGATCTTCCGCGTGTTACCACTAGGAGGCCGAGGAAGCGGCCGAAACGTCCCAGAAGGAAGAAGAAGAAGGTGAAAATTTCAATCTAAGGGTGGATGCGATAAACAGACCAGGACGATAAGAGGTGCCACTGTTGAAAATCAAAGGGGCTATAGCTCTATACAAAGCGTAGCTGAGCCAATGTGACGCGTATCAATTTTAAGGAGTCTTAAAATAAAATTGCGGTGACCATGGGAAAGAAAACTGCGATGCTGTAAAGCCTACACTTATTAGGATTAAATATATATGGTTGTGGAACTTGAAAGCTTCCATTTACTATTCTGTGTCTTCCTATTTCACCCATGCTTTCGCCACACTGTTTTAATCTTGCCTTTTCCCTTCTGGTAAAACTTTATTAGCAATTCTTTCATACGTTCAAGTTTTCTATCTTAAACGCTATTCACACTATTTTTAATTATAAAAAAGTAACGATGTATAATTAATGTCTTCTTAATTACAAGTTTGGAATCTAAAGAAAGTTCAATGTAAGTACTACTAGGTGCGAAGCTTCATGACCTTAAATAACCTCTTTTATTTAGTACCTCTCAATAGAATTAAGGAAAATCTATGGGATATTTTTAAAGAACAATATAAAAATCTTTTAGGCAAATAGACAAATCATAACGAAAGCTCAAGCATTGCAAAATGGGATGAGGTGAACTTGTTACGGCGTTCGTTCGCTCTCAAGAACTCGTTAGTATTTGAAAGGTCTTATCGGATCGAAATAATTGATTTAAAACACAAACTTTTGGGTGACACTGTATATTTGTTACAATAAGACAACAATAATAAAATACAATGAAATACAAATCTTAGCATATAAGTTGACACCTGTTACAATCACAATTAGTGTTCGCTCTTAACCCTTTACACTTTAACTAGTAATCTAAATTATATAGTAATGAGCGTGCAATGAGTTAAGTTATACTATGATGTATATTTAACAAATATAACTTCGAATCTTAATATAGTCTAGTAATTTCGGCTTGACGGTCTTTACGTGATAGGATTTTAAAGGTAAATTGAAATTTTAATACGGTACAACAAAAGAAAGAAAAATAACAGTAAAAACTTAGCTGGTGACTTTGACGGGTGTCGGTGTGTGTCTGGGAGGATATGTCACGCTATTGTTGTTGTTGTAGGCGTGGTCCAATTTGCTCCCATGTACGCGGGTGAGGTGCAGTGAAGTCAACATAGCGGTCTCCCAATTAGTACTTTCTTTCACCCTAAGTTCCAACCAAACAAAATAGGTCCTAAAGGACAGGACCGGATTACTAAAACTAATAAAGTTAACAACCGAAAGAAAAGTGAGCTTACCAGTGACCTAAAAATGACGCCATTAAACGAAATGGATACCAGCTAACGCTACTGCTTATAAACCCCTTTTCAGGAAAATATCGATGCAACGAACACTTCTCCTGGGCAGCCCCAGGTAAAACAGAAAATGCACTCGATATTCGATGTTCCTCATGTGACAATATCCCACAACAAACGTGGTAACTAATTAAACCATTCACGGAGCGAACTAACAGAGCGTGTGATGTTTTTAAGACGTCCTGTGTGCGTCTCTCCGCTTTCCGCGGACGGAAACGGTAAATGCGTAACGTTAATCAAATCAGTCACTGACAAACTAACAATGCGGAGTAATTCACGCAAAGAAAGATTTTGAATGAACCGAAACTTGGATAATAATTGAACAATGAAAAGCTATTTTACGGACAATGAAATACTCATAATTGAAAATAATAACGAAAAATGGACATTACTTTTGACACACGTAACTACACGCGTTGGATCGCAAGAAGTACTAATTTAGCTGCTAGTGGCGTTGCAGAGTCTAATTCTAATTTAATTAACCATTAATCTTAACTAAAATCCATACTGAGAGGCTCAATCCCACGGCAACAGACTACAATAAGGTTTAGATTGGGCAGATAAACTTACTATCGGAACTGGGTTTAGGAGCAATAGCACTTTCGTTGTGGAGACGCGAATCAGTGTTGCACAACAATGCTAAAAGGACACATATCCATGAAACCTTGACTAATGAAAAGTATCTCAATCAGGTATTAGAACAATCATACCCCACATAAACAATGCATGAGAAAACATGTGAATAACTTATTGGAACTGGGTTTTATCTAGAATGGCAGATATTTCTCTCTTCCTCACTTGTCGTTAGTTCTGGGTATTTTAGCAACCCAAAGGAAAAGTAAGGCAAAGATTGACTGTTTACTACAGATTACTGAAAATAAAGATACAGTAGAGTAATATGGACAAGTAATATGCGTTTTTTAACAGATTACTATAAAATATTTACTGTTTATTATGAAAAAAACGGCCAAGTTTTAAAATATTTGCAGTTTATTATGAGAAAATCGCCAGGTTTTAAAAACGCATTTTTGTCCCATATTACCCCACTGTACCATATTGCCCCATTCGACGGTATACATATCAATATATTTTTAGGATAGAAATAACGACGATTCTATTAAACCTTCATGTACTCTATGAACATTAAAAGAAAAAAATTCCAAGCCTCATAGAATACTGTCACTCCACTTTTGAAGTCAGATTTTGTTTCGATTCTTTGACTCAAGTTAATCGTTAGTTCTTCCTGAGTCTTTTGTTTTTTGATAATCTAATTTTAAAATCCACTGTTCTTTGCAAAGGTATCTTCACCCTCTTGGGCCCTTAAATTTGTCAAATCCTTAGTAAGATTTTTTACCAAGATGCTAGCTAGTCTGCTGTAAATCAGTATTAATACTTTGTAGAGCTTTAAACGCAAGATTGATTATTTTAAAAATAACAATTTTGATACATATATTAAACATATTGAACAGCAAAAAAAGAAATCGTAAGTTGAAGTGGATTTAGTTATGTTTGACAACTGACTCTGTTCATTTTTGTTCTAGAATTCAATGTAAAATCCATTTAAATTTTAATTAATGATTA
>RXPK01000102.1:682899-744403 GCA_004143645.1 Protaetia brevitarsis
CAACAGTAGCTCCTAATTTCTAACTCAACAGTTTAGAGTGACAGCATTGAATTGGTTAAATATAGTGACTTTTGTAGCAACGCCACAGCTAAATTGTGGTATTTATACATATATCTAGTGACTTATGACCAACCTACTTATATGAGAGATTTCAAACTTATTTAGAGTGTAATATTGAGATGACTTTTTGATATAAATCCATTCTACTTCAATGCAAGAGATTACAAAGGAAACAATAACTCAAAAAAATATTTCTTTATCACTATGTGCAAAGAACATTTCTTCAGTTAAAGTATAGTATCTACACTGAAAATAGTATTATTTCAATGAGAGATATGTTTTATTTCATTTCTCCGACAAAATAACCATCTAGAATTCGTTTACAGTTAGTTGTGCGACGTATTTCCAACGAAAATCTTCCATTCGCACTATGGAAATATTCACCACCCTTTGGAGATACGTATACATAACACACGCATCTAGCTAAAGTGGTAAAGTTCGAATCGACGACAAAGTTTATTGTAACACTGTAAAACGGAAATGCCCGGTCCGTAACTTGTACCCGTTCGTAGAACTAACTTTTCAGAGCGGTCTCCTCCTGCATATGTATTGATCGGGGGGTGCTTTATGGGTTAAACCGAAAGTTTGTCTCGATCAAGTTGAAGTTTTTACTGGAGGGCTTTGGCACAGGTCCGAAACTTTGTTTTAATAAAAGTTCCACACGGGCACCGAGAGGTCGTGTTGTTTTTTTCACAAGTTCCGGAAGGAATTAAATGCAGTGCATTAAGCGAGTAGAATTAATTTTTTTTTATAATGTAGGAAATTATCAATATGAGAAATGAATGGAGTGACAAATTTAAATATTGTTAAACTGTGTGTGCGCCATACAAGTAGGATCAAATTGGGATAGCTACCCAGCGAGAATAGGTCCCTAACAGTTATTACTATAGATGTGCGGAATTTAAGTATGACTCAGAGATCGCAACACAAATATATTATACATGGAGTAGATGGCTACGTAATATGTTAGCAACGAGGGATATGCGCATAAAGATACGGAGCAAACGGGTTGAATTAAATGTGATTCGATCAATGTTACATATTATACTGTGGGCGCTGAATTAACGAATTTTTACAAACAATTTTCATTAATAATATGCTAAATTGTGCTTTCAAATATAATACAATGCAATACAAAACTTTATTTGCCAAAAAAGATCGTACAGATATGGGCCATTGTCAGTAAAGAGCAAAACATGGTACACAACATACATAAAACAATACAATATAATCAAAATTTCATTCTACTACAAAATTTGATAACATGGATATAAGTACCACAACGCTCTTTATAAAATAATTAACAAAATTCATTCAAACTGTGAATCACCTTATGAAATATGAGTTTAGCTCTCTCTTAAATTGAGATGTATGTGTACTCTCTGTAATATGTAATGGTAAGTGATTAAATAATTTAGGACCTATCCAATCCAATGAACTTTTGGAGATTTCCAAGTTAACAGAAGGAACGTGATAGTCGTCCCTCTTCCTAGTATGATGGAGATGAATCCCATTATTCTTTTAATTTTTTTTTTCTATACGCATACTTCCTAAATATATAAACTTGTTAGTGTTAATACATATATAAAATTCTTTGAATAGATCTCTACATGAATTAGTAATGTACACGTTAGCAATGATTCTTAATATACGTTTCGTGAGTTAGAAAGACCAACTCTTGCATAGTTGACCCCCCTCCCCCCAAAAGCATTCAGCCTACTCTCTACCAAGGCATAATATTCAGATATCAACTACTGTTTTGCTAAAACATGTTTCAAATTCCGAAAAACAAAATCGAAAAATTCCGATGCATAAGAGGATTCAATTTTAAAAGAAGTTGTTCGCAGTATTTATTGCATGTTAAAGACTGATCCTCGCATAATCCTAAAAAATTATTATTTTGTAATTGTAATAATCCCTCTAGTCGAACATATGCACTCTAGATCTGAAACCCGTCGCTGACGGCAATGAAAAGTTGTGGATTCAGTCTTTTCAGTATTAAAAATTAGATTACGGTCACTCAACCATAATTAATTCTCCCCAGGAAGTTATTGTATTTAATTTCTAAAATATCAATATCTATGTCCGATACCAACACTAGCTGAAAGCATCGTCAGCATACAGAGTCATATGAGTTTTCGTTTTTTCACAATAATAATATCTAATCATTAATATACAGGGTAATCTTTATTTGAGACAACGGAATATCTCTACAACCACTGCTCAAATCACAAAAAGATCTTAATAAGATTGTTCATAATGTAGGGGGCTTACCGATGATGCAAACTCAACCCCACCCTCACTCCCTCAGAGTGGAGGGGGGACACTTTGAAATCTTAAATGGAAATCCCCATTTTGTATTGCACATTCGGATTCTACGCATCAGTATGTAGGTTTTTGTTTGAAACTCTTTTTTTTCCATACGTCTATAATCGCAAAAAAATGATTGTGAACGTTCAGAAAAATACACAAAAAAGAGAAGCAGCAAAATGATTTTGTGTTTTTTTATTCGTAACATATAACTAACATTCAAAATGTGTTCGAAACTGTACCCTTCACTCGATACTTTATTTATTGCATTGAATGCTATTCACGATAAAAACGTAATTTATTCGGTACTTGAAACTGTGATATTTAACTTGTCGATCCCATTTAGATTATTAGTATTATCCATAAAATTAGTTAGTCTGATATTTGAAAGTAAGGAGGCTTAACATTACAAGAGATTGAAATGATTTACATCTATGGAGAAGTGATAGGAATAGGTGATGCTGTTAATCTTTTTTAAAAGTTTTCTCTTGCTTAATGCGAAGGAACTTGCAGCTTTAGTATTCTTGTTATTCAACTGTCGGTTGTTATTTTATCGTGCCCACTAGATAGTTAGTTGTAATAAAATAGATTTTGCAATCGTATTATTCTAATTTTGGTATTTTTGGCAATGACGTTTATATTTTAAATATTTTTATATTTGATATCATTAATTTATGACTAAGTAGGTTGTATGTATTTTTGCAACTAAGTATAACAAAGTGATGGCAGAATTGGATTTTCTTTTTACTATCAAATATTATTTTTTGGTTGTGCTAGGAACTCCAAAATTATTGTCGGCAGATACACGTGACCATAGATGGCTTAAATTAAAATAATTTGCTGCTATTAATCTGCAAATGCAGTTAGAGACATGAAAGTTGCTTAGAATTCATTTATGAGGCTGTATACAATTGTAACATATTAAAAAAAATAAAATACTTTTTGTCATTATTGCTTGATTGAATTAATTTTTCCATTTCTTTTAGCACCTCATTGATATATTTCTGAATTTGGTTGATACTAAAAAAATTTTCGTTAATTTTGCATTAATAACACAATAAAAGTTGACAGTTCTGTTGAAAGGATGTATTTGGTAGTAATAAAGAAAATTTTCACATTTTTATTCTAACACTCGCAATATTATTAATTGAAATTGTTGTTTTTTTGTTGTGCGAAAAAAAGAAAAAAAATGGAAACTGTGTTTTTTATCTTTTTTTTAAATAAGTTTAACCAGGCAATAAATTAATTCCCATTTTTAGTAAGTTCAAATAAGCATTAAAATATTTAATGCACAAATTGGTAGTATTTATATTAACGTTGAGTTACAAATAATTGTGGGAAATTTAAATTTGGTTGCTGGGAAAGATTTGATTGCAGCCTCACAATGAATTCGAGCAACTTTTTGAATACAATGCATGTAACTCACTTTTGTGCAGATTTAGAGCATATTTTTACTAAACGACCGTATATGGTGGTCAAGTGATATATGTGAATAAAATTGACAACTATATAATTTTGTAAGGCATACTGGGCATAAGTTTTTATACAGGGGATCTGGAATGTGATTGTTAGTAAGTAAAAAGCAATCTATAATATCAAACCTCATTGTAAAGCACGACAGGTGATTAATGATTTTTATTGAATTATTTTGATGATCTTATTCTTACTATGCTTCAAATCTTTCGGCTTAAGATGCTAATAAACTCTTATTATTTCAAAAATACAGTTTAGATTCATGGAGAGATTCTAAATAATATCTAATCCACATTCGCGGACATTTATAGCAGTCGGAAAATAGAAGAGCTAGCATTTTGGTATAGAACTACACCAAAAAGATAAAAGTGTTGAATGCAGGATTTTTATTTGGATATATAGACAGTAAAGGTTTTAGCATTAAGCAAAAATAAAAATCGTGTATATAGAAGTGCCTAAACTAGAGGTGTGGTGCAGTTAATCCACTGCCCACAATGGGGCATAGACGACTTAACGTCGAAACAATTCCGCTTTATTTTTTCTTTTGGTTATAACTAGAGCTTTAATCAGTTTTAAACATCCAAGGATTTGTTAATTTTATTAAAATACTACTGTTATAATCACTACAAGAAACATTTAGTTGTCGGGTTGTCTTTTAGGTGAAGGGCGTTAAACTATTTTGAGTGAATATTTGATTGCTAGATAAGGAGATTTGTTTAGTTTGTCATTGTAATCGAGTTATTTTAAAAATGTCTTAGAAGATGGCAATATAGTGTTGTAAACTTACCGATTTTTTTCATTACCGGTATTCGGTAAATAAAATGAAATACGGTTTAACCGGAAATTACCGTATTTTTTTTTACACGTGTAACATTAATGGGGATTCTAAGAAATAGGTTAGAAGTTAGGCTGAATATAACATATTTTACATAATTTAAGGCATAATTTAGAATTTTGTAATAAATTATTTGTATTTTTTATTTTAATGTAGAAGTAAACAAATATTTAAGGTTAAATTTATAATGTATTTTACACTATTTGCTAATTTCTCTATATGTGGTGTTTAAATTGCTATTATTTAAATACGTGAAATGTTGTTCTTATATATATTATTTTTAATACAAAAAATGACATTCGCTACTCTCTAAGAAAAACGATTTTAAACTTTTAAAAATCTTAAAAAAAACCAAAAGTAATATATAAGTAAAAAATCCCAAAAAACCAAAATGAAGAATGAATTGGCACTTGTTGAAAGGCAGTAGAAGTGGGGTTTTTGCTTCTACCGTCCTAGACAAAATGATATTATCTCGCTTTTTTTAGCGTTGCTTTTCGTTATCTCTGTTCAATTCTTATTTCTTTTATTTATAACGACCTTTTTTCATTTTTTGATTCTCTCTTTTCGACTATCGGTGGAATGGAGTTATACGTTTTAATCAAAAGTTTTTTTCAGTTCTTTTCTATACTCTCTATTAAGCGGTTCGAATCTCAAGAAGTTTATAAAGTTAAACAAAAAACATATATAAATAAATAAATATACATATTTATTTTTTTTTTACTTACAATGTCCTTTAGAAATGTTAGAGACTTTAATATCTATAAAACAATATTTCGTACTAAAAATCTGGCATGAATTTTTAATTTACCGAATTAACGGGTAATTTTTTGTAATTTACGGTAAATAACGGTACCATATACAATCCTTAGAACTACTATATACATAATTTCCTATATTATCAATCTTTTTTTTTATTGATAGAGGCATCCGAAATGCTAGTAATTAGCAAAAAAAACACATTCCATAAAATACAAAGGCAGTCATTTCATTCAATAATTTGTGGCTTGTATTTTTAGTAAGGATTCTTACCTAAAATATTAATAGCAGAGCACAATTAAAAAACAAAGAGGTTTAAGTTTTATAACAGAAACAGCAATCCTTAAACAAATTACTCAATTGCGATTGATAATAACACTTGGCAATTATCTTTATCTATGAATTGTCAACAACTGTGATTACTCCACGGTTATGATAACTAGATGATTCGAACGTAATTTTTTTTACGCGACGCCGACTTTAGCGCCAAAGATAAAAGCCACTAATTAACAAAATGACGTGAACTTTAAAGCACCCAGAATTTGAATATGAACGAAATTCTCTCAATTTGCATCAAAATTTCATAGCTATTTGACAGTCAAAAGTTAGTTTAGGTTTAAATAACATCTCAAATAATCATGTTCAATGTGTAAGTACAATGATTAACAGTTTTTATTGATATTCTTATTTTGTTGTGAGAGATTTATCTTTGCATAAATATTCTTTAAATATCGCTAATTTGATCAGAACTATTTATACATGTAATCTGCTGTTTCAACTATTTTATAAGAGTGTCTCATTAGTTAGTATATTTCTTTAACGTTCAAGTACTTACTATTTCTCATTAAACATTCACTTGAATTGAAATTTCTCGCATATAAAACGTACATACATATAGCAAATATCTGGAACACCCGGAAATACAATTGAATTTATAATGTGTAGTATCCTTACCTAACGTATTTAGCTATTTGGTATTTATGATAAATTTCTGTCGTTGAGAATCATTTAAACTTAAGAAAATAGGGAAGGAAGACGAAATATTGGTAGGAATATAATGAAAGGCTTTAGATTTCTAGTATCATCCTCATATGAAGTCATATTACGCTAGCTTTTACTTATAAAAAACCGCTTATTTAAATTAATGCAATAACTTTCCCCAAAGAAAAATAATAGTTGGCAGTATTTTCTTAAAATGCTATGCCTAATTATAAGATTATAAGCATAACTACCGCATGCGCGACTTTTTTTTTTTGCAAAGCGTAATTATTACACGGGTTATAAAACATGGCCAGAAATAAATAAATTCTTCCAGCTCTAAATAAAGATTAGGAATCACATTATTATTATTTTGACCATTACAATTAAATTTAAAATACATATAGACTGTGAAAGCACTACTAAAACGCATTAAGAACGTTTATTCTTATTCCTATTCAAATATATGCAGATATTGTAAGGATGGTAGGTTCAATTTAGAACAAAATATTAAAGAATCTCTTTCATATTAAGAAGTAATTAGGGCTCCTAGAGTTCAAATACTCAAAACTCAGAGTTGCTCAATCTAGTTGGAGATATTCGTACTTAGATATATTGAATTCTAATAAGTTACAAGTAAGTTACGTTATTTATAAATTTAACCGATAACGTGAAGTATTAATTCACGCCTTTTAAAACCCTGTTTTAAGGATCTTAGCCTGAAGACTTTCCGTAAAATAGAGAATTTTACCAAATTGTTCCGAAGAATTTGATGAAATTCTATTTAAAATAACCGCTTTATAACCAAAAGTTAAATATAATAATTTGGGCAAGGGAAATTCTATTGAGATCTCATACACTGATGTTATTCATAAACAAAGAATAACATAATACATACAATGTTTTGAAAGTTTTTTTGTAAATCAAATATACGGGCAGCGACAACGGTGTCATAAAAATAAAAACTGTAACATTTTTCTTGACGCAAAAATCAATTGGAAGGTATATATTTATGTCGGCAAAATGACAGAGGAACTGGAATAGGGATACATGGATCCACAAGCAAATATTTCGAAAGCCTGGGAAACTATCCGAATATTTTTCAAGCGGAAATACACGTTTTTAAAATATGCACATTGACAGAAATTACCAAAAGCAGAAGGTTATCTGATATCTCATAGTAAAGCAGTCATTAAAGCTCACACGCAATCAGTTCCAAGATGATCTGGGAGTGCCTAGGAACATTAAAGAAGCTAAACAAAAGGATCAAAGTTACGTTTCTGTAGTTTTCGGAACGCACAGGATGGCAAAAATCTTGCAAAAAAGGAGCTGGAAGACCATGGTTGCGGTCGAAACTCCTTTTACCGGAACATGTAGCAGTGTACTAAAAAGTGAAATAGTACAGAGGAAAATCCAACTATTGCGCTGGAAGGATTCTCCAGACAGTAGGCAAGTTAAAGTCTTCTGGGAACCTATAACCAGAAAAGAGTAACACAATGTATCAACCTGAGTACGGAGAACATTCTTATATTAACAAGGAACCTTTCAGGCAATTGCAAACTAAAAAGCCACGTGAGTAAACATGGATGTGTAAAGGAATCTCAATGCGGATTTTATGGGAACCTATCCATTTCCTCTCAAATTGCGCAGCACTGTATAATTTAACGGCGTTGCACCTGAAAGCATCGAGTATGAAATTTACCTAACCTATGACTTTCTCATATGCTGCAGTTTTTGAAAGAAATAGGATTGGACAGTCAGCTGTGAAAGAGCAAGAATAGGGGACACAATAGATCTTTTTGGTCGCAATGAACTATCACCCTTCATTCTCATTCATGCATATATTTAGTACTCGAATATGAGATATGGCATAATTGTTAGGGTCTATGATAATGACCTATAAAGTGCTTTTGCAATGCAAAAAAGAATTTCAAGAGTTATGAGAGGTACAATGAGTCCGCCTAAGCCGTTACACAAAACCGGATTGATTGAGTACTTTCCGTAACGAAGCAGAAATCGGGTGTTTCAATCGAGCATTACCAGAATTTTGGGTGGTAATGGGCGTAATCGAATAATGAAAAACAAACATAAAACTGCTTAGTTCAGAAGATATTTTTCCTTTTTAGTGCACAATATGGGGGAAAGAAGTTATGTCGACAACTAGTTTCGGAACTCATGACGAGAGATTGTCGACGATGGATGAATACTTGAGTTGTTGTTTGGGCTGTTTCAACCGTTTGTAGGATTTTGATGATCCACGGTCCAGCTTATGTTTTGGTCTGGGAATTTTGCCCTATATTTGAACAGTGTCTTGTATATTTTGGATTCTATCGACAATCTAGGGTCCTTCTTTAATTCCTTGTATGTTCCAGTTCGTAAGCCATCCTGTATTTTATTGTTGTACTTCTCCACATCCATTGTTACTGTTGCGTTCCCTTTGAGTCTGCAGGTAATATTTTGATAGACTTATATTCTTTAAGCTATAGCTAATTCTATAGCAAATACCATGTTCAGTGTTGGAATTTGTTTGGAGGCTACTGCGAATTTCATGCCTTTATTTAGTATTTGTATCGTCTTGTTGTCTAACTGTTTGCTGGAAAGGTTAATCACTGTTTTTCCGAGATCTACTAATCTTGTCTCCTTCTGGTTGTCAGTGATGCTAGTTTTTTGAGATGTTTTTCTTTTTGCTGGTCGGTTGTCCTTCGGTAGCTCCTTAATACTGCTGCATGAATTTCTTTATAGTCTTTTTGGTTGTTCTTGTTTTTAATCTCCTGTCTAATTTCCTCGGATTGCTCTGTGATCCTGATTTTGGCGAGTCGGTGATGGTTTATTCTTTCCCTAACTACGTTACTGCCCGCTCTTTGTGCGATCCTTTTTGCTCGGATGCTAGCTACTGGAGGTTTACCTCTTAATTCTGCGGGGATGACGTTGCGTCGCCTTGATTTGTAGAGGAAGGTTAGATGGTTTGCTTCGTTGGCAGGTTTAATCATGGTTTTTTCGTATTGTCTAAGAAACCTATTTAATTCGGGTCCATACTGAATTTGTGACAAGAGATTGTTGACGGTGGATGAATACCTGAGTTATTGTTTGGGCTATTTCCATCGTTTATAGGATTTTGATGATCCTGGATCATCAAACTAGTTTGGAGTAATATTTGATTTCGGATAAAATTCGATTTCGCATACCTGAACGGGTACAAGATGCCTGGAAAAGTCCGGTTTTGACAGCCCTAGCTTCGTTATTTTATATGTGTGATGGCGCGTGCGGTATATTAAATCATGCCAAATAACAATAAGCATAAGTTTTATTTTGTGTATATATTTATTTGTAAATCCAACACATATTGAGCGCTAATTAATTAGGAGGGTCGTGGTAATAGGTTTATTGTCGGACGATCATTGAATTATTTTAATTTAGTTTTCTTGTTATCGTTACTTATTAGGGAGCAGAGACTTAAAGTAGCTCGTATTGAAATAAATTACTAGAAATATACTACTACTATAGAGACGATGTTTAGTTGATTTATACAATTTTCTTCAAAAAATTGTTTATAAACTATTTGATCAACTGATAATTTCGTATCCTCTTGAAAATTGGAATTTTAATGTGAATCGTTGTATTTACCACTGGGCTTTAAATATATAGAAGAAATGTTAAGATTATTTATCATTACAAGAAATTCTCTGGATTAACCTACTTTTTCTTGTGAATTCTGATTGTTTGAAGAAAAAATGAATTCGCATGTTGAATGTGAAAATTTGTGGGTATATAAGTGTTCCTCATTTTCTAAATTTTGAGGTTATATAGTCTTGCTATTATGACAGTTTAAACTGAATTTTTAACAACAAGATATCTTTTCCCATGAATATAATATTCGCAAAAGATCAGATTACTGCAACCCAAAGCACCATTTTGCTTTGAGTGAGAATATTTTTGCCCGTATTTCTTATTCATTTACATAACGGCAATTACCTTGCCTTCAATGCTTTGGTTGCTCTACCATATTGTTTAACGGAAGATGATCGGCAATTTGAGCACTCTATTAATAAAAGTATTACTAAAACCAACTTTAAAACTATTAGCAAGTCTACGCTTTTCTTCATTAGTGTATAAGCATTTATTAAAATGTCCGGAATAATTTATTACGATTAATTAGTTTTTACGATTCTAGTGTTTGTATTATAAAATCGACTTTCCCAACTTGTAGATGTTTAAACGATATTAACAAAATTTGTGTTTGCACAGAAGACATATCCCTCTTTCGGAATGTGATAAAAATAATTGCCATTAAGAAAAAGGTGGTTTGCTTGATTGTTATAGCGAGCAAAATATTTGGGTAAGACGATTCTCGTTATATTATCAGTAGATAGTAAATTGTCGAAAAATCTTTAATAGGAACATATAACTGGTAATTCGTAAGCTTTAAGCAGATTGCGCTACTTTTGAAAACCTTCACCTTTCTTATAAGTACTTCCAAACTGCGTTAGCTGACCAGAAACTAAAAATAACAATGCATTACATAGTTAGTGGGAGTTATTCGGCGTAAAAAATACTTCATTTAAAATTGAGGATATATTTTACACAACAACAATTATTTGACTATTGAATTAATGACAGTTACGAAGAATATAGATAGATATCACTTTATTGCAAGATACACTAAATTCAAATGACAAAATCTCGCATTACATTTTTCTTCCGTTCAAAGTGTCGTTTTGAGACACAAAAGACTATTATTTTCTTACATCACACATGTTAGCAAACACTGGGCCTGTGCAAACTTAATGCACTTTCTTCGTAACTTAATTACAATATGGTAGTGACAAAAGAAGAAAAAAAATAACCCGAAGACGTTTTCTGTAACAGTTGCGCGTGACCTGAATCCTTTCGAGATAACCTACTTACCTCTACGGTCTCGGTAAACAAATAAATGAAATTTGCGTTTTTACCATAAATTTTAAATTTGCTCTTCTTTCTTTTCGTTCCTTATTATGCTTATCGGTATCATACTGCTTAAATTACTTCCGGATTCAGATGGTTTCACACATCATATACCGTTTTTCTTTGAGGAAGTACCTGCGTATAGCATTTCTAAAGTGTAACAGTTCTTGTAGGAGCGATTCAGAATTGGCTTTTAGTAATTGGCAGCAGTATTTACGGGGCCTTCAACGTAAAACCACCGGCTTTGAAATGGTAATACAGTGTAGTAGATAGCGCGAATTTTGTATGTACGCGTAAATTTGTTTTGTGTGATATTAAAGTTTAAGGATTTAAAACTAAGGAAACATGAACGTAAATCACGTTTGGTTTATTTTATGTTTTATATTATTTGTACCTTTTGAACGTAAGTATAATTAATTAAATTTTATAGAAGTTTATTTTTTTATTTTAATCTAATGTAACTTTCAGTTTTGTAAAAACAGTTTTATCTCTGTTTTTTTCTCTCTGCTACTACCTTTACTCTTCAATTACATTCATTTACTAAGTATTTATGTATTAAAATAGCCCAGTTTCAGCAGCAATAATTACAAAATACAAAAGAAATGATAATTTTGTCCAAAGAAATAGATATTTTTAAATATTCTTATTGAACATATTAATTATTTTTTAATTTTATTTGGAACTTGTGTGATTCGGCTTTGGGAATAATTGATTATCCTAAAGTGTTGGGTTTCAATTAAGGCTGTGTTAACAATAAGTTTAAGCAGAATTAAAGGGGCAGCAAAACAACACCGTCTTCGTTCAAGTTCATCCTTCATAAGAATGAAAAAATACTAGGATAAACCTGTGGAGAAAAGTCATACAATATATGATTTCTGTTTCTTAGAAAAAAAAAAATCTTTGACATTATAATATTACCAAGAATTATATTAATATCTTTTAGGAAAAACTTAAAATTTCTTGAAATTTGGAAAATTAAAGACATAAATATAGTAATTTTCAAGTGATAAAGAAGTAAGCAAGGTGCGCATGCGTTAGCTTAGAACTCAATAAACCAAATTCAAATTTCCCGCAATTATATTTAGTAACTTCAACTTAAAAGTATTCAAATAACTATTAATCTAATACAAAATCGTAGGTAAGTTCATACTTTTAAGTTGAAGTTACTAAATATAATTGCGGGAAATTTGAATTTGGTTCACTGGGAATGTTCTGGTTCAAGTCAAACATAGGCATAAATGACATGATGTTCGACCACACGTGGTTATGTTTTATATTATAAATTATATTTATTATTTTAGAACTATTATACTGATTAATAGTAGATGGTGTTAATTCATATTAGAAAATCTGTTTGTTGTTCTTTTAAAGCTTTAAAGTCTGTTACGCACTCTGCTACAATTTGAACATGGAATATCCGAAACAACTTGCATACACGTTGGAATTAATTTAGCATTATGTATTAAAAACTCATCCACCCACTAAAAAACTTAGGTATTCTTTTTTGGTAAAAATCACTTTTTTTAATAATTTTCCGCATTTAGTGGAGGTGAATGTATAAAATATTTTACGTGAATATTGATGGAAAAGTTTCTGTTTCTTAAGGAAAATCTTTAACATTGTAATATTTCTAAGAAAAATATTAATATCTCTCAGAAAAAACTTAACATTTCTTACAATTGAAAAAATTACTTAATTAGAAATAATATCTTTTATTAAAATAAATTTCCTTAACAGCAAAACATTTTTTTTGGATATATGATATCAAGTATTTAGGATTTTCTTAAAGAAACTATTCATTTTATACAAAGTCAGTTACAGATAAAGTAGTAGTAGATTTACGTCAAGTTTTCTGGCCTATAGCAACAAATAGGTTAAATATATTCTATAAGTACAGAAATGGCCGTGAAAATGGCGGTTCTCCTATTCACTATATTCACTTTCCGTGCTCGATATAAGTTTTCTATATGGCAGAGATAATTATCAAATATTACTTGCCAGATAAATAGTTCTTAGAAACCGTTATCACAACAATTGCCCGATTGCATACGGCCCTTGATTTTTGGGAATTAACCGCTAATGCAAAAGCATTAGAAATTTTCATATTTTGTTTGTCTTTGATGCATTAAAATCGAATTTAATACACTCTATCACATTTTCATTTTAACGATATTTTCCTTTTTGTTAGGAAAAAAGCGGAAATAGTGAACTTTTCTTTATAATTTTACTCTTAAACAAGTAAAACTTCGATGGAAATTATCACTACTTCAGAAATTTTACTTGTGAGTATTCTAGACTACATGAAAGATCGTGGAAAAGTTACCCATATTTCGAAGTTTTACTAAGAATATTCCAACTTACATGAAAAAAAACCTTCGAAAAATTACTGACAGTTAGAAATGTTACTTCTAAAAGTATAATATCTGTACGGTTTTTAGGGGCACAAAATTGTCCTAAAATGGTACAGTAATTTTACCAATATTTCTTTAGTGTGAATGCTCTTCGGATACAATTATAGGAAAATGGCGGTTAAGGAGCCAATTTTTTTTATTCATTTTCTTAAATTTTCCAGCAACATTTCGACCATAAACTTTGGTCGTTATTAAGCTATAAATGAAATATTTAAGCTGTACAAAGTATGAGTGTAAAGTTCAGTCTATTTTATGTTATAGCTTTATACATTCCCTCCAATAATACAGTGCTGAATTTTAAGGATTTTTTTTTTATTATTTGATCAGTACACATCTGGCCTTCAAAATGTTGTCACTGTGGATGATTTTAATGGTAATCAGTTTACTTTTAATAACTAATAATACACTTCTGACAATAAAACTAGCATCTTAAAATCTTTTTTGAGTGCACTTAATTTTAATCAAGTTAACAATGTGTATAGCGTTAATAATAGACCAGTAGATTTAGTTATGTTTGACCTAAAATGTGAGGCTCTACATGATAATTTTCCCTTTGTAAGAGAAAATCATTATCATCCAGCTTTAATTGTGTATGTCTCTAGCAGATCAACAGTTTCTCCTAACTTTAAACTCAAAAACAATAAGGCCTTTAACTTCAAGAGGGCTAACAGATTGACGGTCACAAACATAGAGTGGAAAGTCTTATATAATATCTCTGATGTGAACACCATGTGCGATGTAATTCATGTTCTTTATTCTATCTTTAATCAATACGTAGTACTTATAAAGAGTATCCAAAATATTCTACCTGGTACAGCTTGTGACATAATTCCATGTTAAACGTAAGTATGAATATAGACGTGACAAGAATTCGAACACATTGCTCAAGTTTGGACATTTACGATCTTTGGTAAAAAAAATTCTATAAGCAATTAATCTCACAGAAATTATCTTGTTTGCTTTGGAGAACTCTATTATACGAAAGCCTAAGCAATTCTGAAGTCTCGTGTGCGACAAGAAAACGCAAAATAGGATACCGAGGGTAAGATGTTTGTAACGGCGTTACACTGAATTCGCCTCAGGATATTGTGAATGAATTTGCTAACTACTCAAAGCGTTTTGTTCACTAATACCTATTCATAATATGGATATTCTCTATCTTCTTGGCCATTATTCATATTGCAGGAGTAGTAAATAAAATCGTGAGGTAGTGGCTCCAAATTATCTTTAATTTCAGTATTCATCTTATTTTCTTCTTTCTAATGTATCGACCATTAGACTTTTTCAAAGTTAAAACTACAATTTTTATAATATTATAATTTTTATATCAATGCAAACACTTACTTTACCTTTCACTCATATTTAACTTTCTCCACCTTTGTCAAATAACCAATTGTTAATTCCGTCTCATATATTATTTATAAGTTATATTTTTTTTAAACTTTATTAAAACAAACACAGCAACTGACATAAACATTTTAAAATATGGTTGTTAACAAACTAAAATATATTTACTCAAAAACACAACATCTGTGGTCTTTAAACTGTGTGTTTTTTTATAATTTTAGATGAAAGAAAGACTCTGAAACAACCTTTACCAAGATGTGAATTCTACAGTATTAACTAATTTAAAATTGAATGATTTTTTTTTTTTTTTTTTAATTTGTAGTTTGATATTAAAAGATAATAATTCTGTTTGACAACAAGGAAATAGGTTCGTTTTGAAATCAATCATTTGTATAAATTTTATTGGAATACGTTTTTTTATATCGAAAATTAATTTTGATAGGTTTTGGTTTTCTATCCTGTCATTAACTGCATTTTTTTTTTGTTTTTGAATTTGTATCATTTCAATAATACATCTAGCCTTGTAATTTGATTCTTGTTTTTTAAATTTTAGTTTTATTGAAATTAAATTAGACTTGTATCATTCAATGTTTTTTTAAAGCTGTAAATTATTATTATTTATTATGTCCATTTTAACGGTTTTTAATTTATTGTTTTGTTTGGCCTATGTATACTTTTTCAAATTGATTACATGGTATTTTGATATACATGTTACTTTATTTTTGTTATTGGTATTTCTGCTAACAAAAAAAAAAACGTTGGTAATTAATTATTACCTTTAATTATTAGCAATTAATCAGGTATTTATAAAATATCTTGTAAAGATGTGATCATGTATATGCTTTTACTCAAAGAGAGCGCAGAGCTGCCCCACTTCTAAAATTTCAATTTAGCGCTAAAAACTTTGACGTTTCCGATACGTAGAAGATCACGAAAATTGTACCTATCTGAAAAGTGCAGCCATCTAATACAGAAAATTTATAGTTCTATCGCTCTATAATCCAATTCCAAATGTTTCGAAATATTGCTATATTTTAAGGTCTATCGTGTGTAGGGCTAGGTTTCACAGTTGTACAAGGTTTTTAGAAGGTATATCGAACATTCTAACTTAGTAGTTACTTAATTAGGTATAGTCTTGAGACTTTTTACGAGTTTAACAATCGTCGCCTACTATTATTTTTTTGGAAATATTTTTTAAGCTTTTTACATCGATTAATCGGAAGTCGCAAGCGATTTTTTTTAAGTTAAAGCATTTACACATTAATTACATATCAACTATCCAGAAATTACACTTTGAGTATTCGAGAACACATGAAAAAAATTGGAGAGAATTATTCCACATTTTCGAACTTTCACTATGAATATTGGAAAAAAAATACCTATAGTTAGAGTATTACTTCAAAAGTAAAATACCTTACTGTTTTAGGAATACAAAAATGCTCCAAATTTGTAAAGGAATTTTACCAACAAATTTTTAATGTGTGTATGTGATATTTCTAAAGTGGGAGACATCTGGCGTTTAAAGCAAGTGAAAATTAAAAACTACATACAACAGCGTCGTTGTAAAAAAAAAATCACAAAAATCGTAATATCTTACAGTCAAAGATATAGGAAATCGTTCTTGTGTTAGATATGGAATTTATTGCTTAAATCAAAAATATAAATTATTTTATAGTCTTTTCAACGTATATGTTACAAAAGACTTACGTAAGCCTTTTGTAACGTATGTATATTAACTACTAGATTGTTAAATAAAATTGTTTAAAAAATCTAAGGATGATCGCTAAAATTTTTACGATGTGGTACGGAATAGACTTGATTGATTCTAAGAACAAGTATTGAAATATTGAACGTATTGACGTAATAAAACTGATTGAATTAAGAACTACTATTTCATTTGCCAGATTTTGTTCATACAAATTAATCAAATATTTGGAAATCCCAAGTATGAGCTAGCTCCTATTGTAAATATGTTCAAGGCGTTATAATTCTGATAGAAAAGAAACTGTACTCACGTAACATTTTTTCCTAGAATGGTACATAACCTTCATTTACCAAATTCATCCAGCTAATTATCTGGCATTAAACCATATATGGATGGTTTAATATTTATAAAACAGACATTATATAATAAATACAGATGCCTATTTAAACACTGCACACAAGTATTTGTTCTTTTGGATAGTATAGTAGAGAATTTGATAATGAAACACAAAAATTATTGCTCAAGAAATGTGGCTAGTAGGTTCATGGTGGGTGCAACTTCCACACAGTCGTGCCGTCCATTAATCCAGGAATTCGGTATTCTGCCGGTTTGTAGCCTATACAGTGTATGAACTATTAGTTTCTGTAGGCAAAACATTTAATAAGTATTTAAATAATGCGACGTAATGGCACAATAACGACCAGAGCATGTAATAACTTTAGTGATCCCGACTCATAAAAAACTTGGGCTTTTTGAATCTGGTCCTAAGTATCGATCGATATCATACTATAATAAACTGCCTGAAAACATGAAAATAGCACCAACGATGTATGGATTTAAGAAGTTATTAAAGGATTTTTTTTTTTGTTAGAACACAGATTTTGTGATATTAAAGAATTTGATAAATTTTACTTTTATGTTCAACGTTTACTTTTAGTTTTTATTATGTGGTGTTGTAAAATAATCTGTAATAAGAATGTCCATGTTTTTTTTTTTTTTAAACGACAAATATCACATTATTATTATTAAATATTTTACTGTTTATACCAAGAATAAAGATAAATCATCATCTGTAATCGCAGTCGGTAACATAAATCGAGGAAAGAAAGATACTTTTAAATATTTATACATCTTGATTTTCTCCTATAATTGATTGGTGATCAGACTTTCAACGACCTTAATCTTTTTTATACTCTTTATATTTCATTATAAAGGTTTGGAGGTCAGCAATTTATTTTTAAGGAAAAAAAATTATCCTTGTGTTGTAATGTTGAATTTCGAATACGATGTTTACATTGCTAAGTATACAAGAAACGTTACTTAAACGAAACCTTATCAATGATTACTCTCTGTGATTAAACATTGTCATAAAACGAGTAAGGTAAATGAATAGAATTATAACTACATCTTCGTTCTAAAACCAATTTTTAATACTTTAATAATGACATAACTCTCCACTAAATGTTAAGAGTTTCGAATACAGAATTCTATAAGAAATGGAATCTATGCGAGGCACAGAGACATATTATTTGTCCCTGTCTACTGTAGGATCTACATAGGTACAGTGATTTCACTATTTTCTTTGGTTGTATTTTAGAAGATAATTTATGAACAATGTTAACATTATATGCATTCATTTTTTATTTGTTCTAGGATGTGAGGCTCTTTATTAAATAAGATATTGTTCATTCTATAACCACATGCATATATTTGTAAATTTACCTCTCACCACAACATTATTTAATAAAGAATTACATCCTAAAAACTAATGGCAAAAACGAATGGATGTAATATGGGTTAAGTACAGTGGCCTTTGGTTAACTGTTCATTGCATTAAGCGGTTGCTTTACTAGAGAGTGTATAAAAAATAATTACATGTGCATAGTACCAATAATACCTACCCATCAATTATTTTTAACAGAGGCTATATACAGTTTGTATTATAAACGCAAATTATTCATAGTTTAAGATATTCGAAAGGAATTATTTGCATTTCGACAACTTCTAGCATATTCTTTGTTAAAAGAAATTTCTAATACAGAAAAAACTGACTCTTTTCAAATGAAAAATATTTTTTTTGCGCCTCCGTCCAGAAACACTCATTTTGCAGTACTTTAAGGCGGCAGGAAAACTACCGTTTTCTTGCCTAGATAGATATTAAACTAGAAAAAAAATTACAGAAAAAGATTTATTATCGGAAACGTCAAAATACTAAGGTATGTGACATGTGTGATTGTGTGCCAACTTGTACTCTCAACTCCCTAGTGTCAAAATTTCTTTTCTATTTTCAATTCAAAATTAAGATTTTTTGACCCAAAAAACATTGTGTATCACACGGCCAGAAACTCTTTTGCGAGTATTCGTCCTTGTGGGCCTCGGCTACCGCCTCGTCTCGCAAACCGTACTCATACTCGCAAAACTGTAGTTTCTGGCCTAGTGATACAAATAACTATTTTATTTATACTATACACTGCTTTTATCTATATTTTCTATATCTTTATACGCATGAGTTTGTATTTACTTTTTACGTATTGTTTGTTTTATATTGATTTCGACTAAAAAAGCTGTACCTGTACAACCTTTTGTAAATAAATTGAATTTAAAATTTCTGGAGTGTGTAGAACACATGTTGAGTTAAAAATATTCTGTAGTTTATATGTAATTTTTTCTTCGAGTGTATTTTGGGGAAAGTGTTTGAAAATTTTTATACAATTATAGAAGAGTGATTTGTCAGAGATAGTTGATTTAAGGGACAGGAGTTTTAGTTCGTTAGCATATCTAGTACCATAGCTGTGCGGTACGGGCTATTTATAAGGAAAAAGTGCTGTTACTTGTATACCATCCAGCTGCACTTAAGACTATAGATACTACAGTAGGTTAATACCTTCTGGTTCTTAAACGTATCGCGACAAGACTCTATAATTTAAATTAACCTTATAACAATATATTATATATATGAAAGATGGCGTAGAGTACGCTAGAGCGTAGTACATTCGTTGAAGTACGGATTCGTCGACAATTACGTTTTAAAAGGGTAAAATAAACACCACTAAGTTTTTTTGAAACATAGTTCAGCTGGGGTTCCCATTTCAGCGATAAGTAGTAGGTGTCCAGAAATTAGCGGTTTTTGTTGTTATAATAGGTAATGTGGCTTATTTTTGTGGAAATTTAGCAGTTCCGTTTCGTTTTTATTTAAAATTAATTTATTTTTAGGGCACCATTGGCCCATTTCCTCAATTATTTTATCGGCTTTACTCCGCAACTTGGCCATTATTATTACCATTGTGCCAGCACCGTATGTCAATTCATATCTAGATAATTAAAAATGTAGTTAGAACGTTCTAACTAAAGAGGACAGCAGTTGTTTGCGTCTCCCCGGCATGCATCTCCATTTCATTACATGATATGTAATGAGGGATGCTCATTGCACACCGTAAAAAGTACAGGGATGGCAGCGAAGAATATTCCGGAAGCGATTTTGAATTTTAAATGTTTTTGTTACTTTTTTTGATTATTGCATTTATTTTCCAATTTTGCTATATGAATATATATGAGGAGTAATTTACATTCCATTCAACTGTAAAATAAATGATTTCTACTAAACAAGCACTCAGCCACTCAATTTCTTAATTGCCACAATTCGCACCCACTTGTTTTCCTCACTTTTACTGACTGCTGACTGACGGGGTCCTATTAAAAAAAAAACGAGTCTGACTGTTTATTTCGTGAATTTTATAATTCAAATTAATGTTTTGCAAAATTCAGCTTTGAGAAATTAGTTGCGCTGACGTAATTTTTTCGACACGTATACAATAAAGCTGACGTCACGCGGCCCTTTATTTTGGTGTTTGACTGTTAAATTCCTGTCCTATATTACATTCACTAATCATTCACAAATTTTTAACTTTCAGAAAACAGTTTAGAGATGCTAATTAATTTTACACCTTTTCGAGCTTCCCTGCGCCAGGTGTCCCGACAGCTGAAGTGCTGACTCTACCGTGACTCTCTATCACTAAAGTACAACTCGATTTGAAAATATCAACCTTCCGAAAATTCTGGCATTTTTTTTGACACCAGCTCCTCAACTATGGGTTTTTAAGATTCCTGAATTTGTAACTGTCTGAAATACCTCTAATGCAACGGCGTTCGATAATTTAGTATCAAACATTTTACAGCATATTTTGACATGCTTAATTATCTGTCTGTGACTAATGAAATTGAATTCACAGAATAGCACTTTAGGAATGGTATTACCATTATTTAATTTTTTTGCCGAATAAATTTCGAGGATTTTATACGTTGTAAAATGTGAACAATTCAATCAATATTGGTTGGTGTGATTCCTGCTCTTTAAGCTTTCTGTATTTATTTATAATTTTTAGGTTACTGCTGCAATAGCACCCTTCACATCTTTTTCTTATGCACTATGCTTTCATCGCGAAAAATTGCTAAACAACGAGACAAAAAACACGGAACAATTAATATTCATTACGCAGTACAGTTGCGCATTCAAACGGTGCACTGCGAGAATACCTCTTTTATTATAGTTAGAAAATTATTAAGTTCGTAGCATCTGTATCTATTGTTCTCTTGTTAAGGAACAATTAAAACTAGCTAAATTTGGTCTGTATGAGTTCTCAAGCCATGCAACTCCAAAATGATTACTTTCTAACGGACTGTTAGAAGATATATGTTCAATTTGAGAAGATACTTGACCATGCTATGAGCTTGAAATCGTCGCTCATAACTATTGTAATAAGTACAGTAATAAGCATTCTATAAAGTAATTCTTACTGGGTTAAAACTTTCAATCAAAACTGAATATATCTAAATTATTTAGGTGGGTCAATGCATTAAAATCATCTTTACTTATTTCCTAACATAATAACCATAAATTCATATTAACGAACACGTACTATTTACTAACATAACCAGTACATTCCAGGTAATCTTACATCTAGTCACGATTTTGACATATTGAGCAATACACAGCTCATTGTTAGGCTGAACATCGCACAGCATAATTTCTCCAGAACAGATTCGACGTGTATAAAAAACGAGTAATTAAAAGATAATGTCCAAATAAATATGCATCAAATGTGATCACTTTCCAACGACATATAATTTAATTTAACGTTGAATTGTATCCGGGTGCATATATGGAATTGTATTAGATTCGGTACAAAAAAAAAATCTTTTGTCGCTAAAAAATTCTCAAGAATATACCACTTAATTTAAATAAAGTTTTCACAAGCACATTTTTGATTATAATAATACGGAAATGTAAGCACATGGGTTCATTATAAATTGAATTACAAATATTATATGAGATAATCTATTATGTTACCGTTTCATCATCATACCAATGTAACTGCTTTGTATTCTGCAAATTCCTCATTGCAAAATTGTTTCGTTTTTAAGGAACCAATCATAATTTATCTTAAAAGATGATATACAACTAACTACTGTATGGAATGCTAAATTACATTGCACAACATTCAGTCAGTTTTTTAAATTCAAATAAAGTTGAACGCGCTTACACTTAAAATGTAAATTAATATTGTATATTTATTAGGTAATTTTTCTATTAATTATTGTTTAGATTTAATAAATACTGGTTGCTTATTTCACTTTAGTGTTGTTCACGTTTATATCATCTTATGTATGTGTAATAGGGTTGCCAATAGTTCTCGTTTTGAGATTACGTCCTCTTGTCCTGCTTTGCCAATAGGAATTCCTGCAAGCGCTCATTTATACAAGGTAATTACGAATAGGACACATGATACAGCTAATATACGAGGTCCCAACGCTAATTGAATGAAGAATGATGATTTTATTATGCCCCTAATTACTAGTTTACGAATTTTACCCTGATTTATCCTCGCCGAACGCATATAAAAGATAGCAACCCTAATGTGTACATACGTTATTAGATAAATTACTAATTACTTTTATGGCATTCGGAAAATATGTTTTTGCATTATAGAAATTTGCTTCCAAAAATGGAATTCGGATAAGTTATATATAAGAGAATTGAATTATTTTTTTTTCTGGTGGAAATGAATTTAAAATCATATGTGCTTTAAACATTTTTACAGCCGTTTTTAACGATAATATGTCTAATAGAGAAGGTATAATATACATAAGTCATTTTATGCCAATCATAACAAATAAAAGAAGTTGGCGTAAAAATATACCAGCCTCAGCTCGACCTTGCACCGATATACATATCGTCCATGGAAGCTTGGCTGAGTCACAATTGTTTAAAAAATCAAACAATAAAAGGGATTCTACGGTAGCCATACCGTAAACTCGTAAAATAATTGTATCATTTTGTTCGTTCAAATACTGTTTACATACTCGGGCTTTGGATTGTTATCATGCATAAAGATCAAATTCAAAATGGCATGAACTTCTAATATTTCGCGATAGTGTTCTTTCCGCATTATCCTGTTGCCGTTACTCTTTCCGAGTACGGAAATCTACCCCAAACTGTAATTGATGCGCCGCTGTATTTAATCGTTAGCACAACATATTCAGGAAATAATCTCTCATTAGCGAAGGGTCTTACAAACACTCTCCTACTTTGACCAAAGACTTTGAATATCGATTATCGGTCCATAACACATTCTGCCCCTATTCCACCATCAAGTGTCGATGTTTTCAACTCAATCTTTTTGGAAACCTCCTTAGAGTGTATTATATAGTGAGGTCGTAAATTGTGGGCCCCCTTCATAACTTTTGAAGAAAATGAGATAGAGCAATGAAACAAAAACGAGGTGAAATTAGAGACAATTTGTCATGTATTGCCCAAAACATCACAAATTGTCTCTAATCTCACCTGGTTTTCATTCATTCCTCTATCTCGTTCCTTTCAAAGACTATGAAGGGGGGCCACAATTTACGACCTCACTGCATATACAGTCATGCAATATTTAACTCGAATAACAATCGGTACAATAACAATAATGACCATTTATAACCCCAGATCCGGACGTAATTCATACCTAATAAATGGCTTCGGGAGAACGAAGTTCTAACAACTATGAAGACATTGCTTTAGTTACATGAGAAGTACTCATAACATTTTAAGGGTTTATCCAGATATACATAATGGAATGATTTTTGAAAAAAGTTATATATAAGTATTAGCAAGTCATGAAAAGGTAATATATATTATCCCCTGACTCTCCACCCAGAATATTTTCTTGCTTGTAATTTGTTTACTGTACATGAAAGTAGAAAATATTTGGTAGAAGATACTAAAAGAATTACAAAATAACAATCAGTGCGTTACATACCTTCATTTATTCCATGGTTGCCTTAGTACGATAGTCACCAAAAGAAAATGACGAAATCATTGTCAATTATATCTGATATTTTTTATGGTTTTACTAAAGAACCAATATCCGCTCAGAAAAAAAAAGAAATAGAAAGTCATTCAATTAATATGCTTATTAGTGTACCAGTGAAGTAGTGTATAGGGTTGGAGGAAATTCTCCTATAATTCGTACACAGTGGCAGATAGCAAAAAGGTTTTTTTCATAAATTGCAGGATTATGATTTTTATATAACATAAAATTATCTAAACTTCTACAGGGTGTTTCGTGAGCTTGGTAACCTGTAACTTTTTTCTTTTAAATACAATACTCTCAATATGATCTATCTATATGAAAATCTGATTTCCGGGAAAACGCTTAAAGCTGACAAATACCTGTTACGCCAATTCTGAAAAAGGATTGTAATTTAAAAATTATGCAGATTTTATATTTTCAAGAATATTCTTAATATTCAAAAATTAAAAATGCGAGTACTTTAGAAATTAGTGACAAGAACAATAAGAAATATGTTAAATTACCATTTTATCCAAGTTACACGAAAGGTCTACAAAAAATTTTCTCTAAATTCAATCTTGACATAGTTACTACTTCAAATAATAGTCTAAAAACACTTTTAGGTGACCCTAAAGATCAAGTAGATAATTTGGACAAATCAGTATTTATAAAATATCTTGTAAAAATTGTGATCATGTATATATTGGGGCAAACTAAAAGGATCAATTAAAACGCGTTACAAGGAGCATTTGCTCTCCTTAAATTTAGAAAGGTTTGACAAATCTAGTGTGCCCTACATATTCCTTGAACCAAAACCATAAACTTGACAATATAAAGTTAGTTAAAAACGTAAAATAACTATGTGCAATTAAATTGTTATGAGGGTATGGAAATATATAAAAACAAACATATTTTAATGAATTCAGATTTAGGACCATTAAATTCTTGTCTTTACGGTTTATTAAGTAGTTAATTAGGCGAAGTTAGGATTAGTGACTAGTTAGGCATGACGGCAGTCAGCCATGACCGTGATCATTGTACCATGACCTTTTTTAGGTATAAATTAGGGTAGTTTTAGTGTAGTTATTTAGTTCAGTGTTTCTGCTGATGACGATAACTTTGCTATCGAAACGTACGTCCAGTTTGGTGCAGTTTGTGGTGAGGGGTTTAGGAGAAGTTTACAGTATTACCAGTACCACAGTTTGGAGTATTTTTGTTACAGAATAATATGCTTAGTACTCTGGAGACTCTGATAGCTTTTTATGTTTTTCTGCCTAAATGGATTTGTTTAGAACACTCATTTCAACGTTCATTATTGAAAATCTTTAATATTTTCTCCTGATGCAACTTAATATAATAATTATATCTTCCACACTTTCTATGACCACAAAATGTTTGTGATTTTGCTGCGATATGTTGAGAGGGCTGATATTTCCCTACGTTGGCTGTAATTTTTGTTCCTTACGTGTTAGAGAACCGTCCGCATATAATTTCTTTGACTGTGTACCAGTCGCAGCGTAATTAGACTTTTGTATTTATAACTGCTCTTTTTACTCACTGAATAATTAGAAGTCCATTAATCGCTTTCATTCCAGTGACCCTGTCCAGTATTGGAAACGTATTTAGTATAAGTTATTGGACCTGCCTTTTGAAGAAGAGATATTCCTGCCCAGATAACGACATCAAGTTCTATTTGTATATCCCGTAGGTTTTACTTCCATTAATACTATAAGCTTTGTATTTTTCTATCATCATGACGGTTACAGAGATGACTATACTCTGACACGGAGGAGAATTGATGTAAGGAATCCGTTAGCACTTAAGATAAGCGGATGGAATCGAAATAGAAAGAATGTATTGGTTTGTTCACGGTTTTAATGGCACAGAAAGTAAAACACCGATGACTGTATTAAGAGATGGTAATGTAACCAAAATAATGTTATAGATGTTTACTGAAGAGAATACTTTTAGCATACTTATCGCGTGGAGATTACAATGTTTTCATGGTAGATTGGCAACCCCTCTCGAGGTTTCCATGCTATCTGTCAGCACTTTCAAACACTAGACTCGTCTCTCAATGTGCGGCACAGTTATATGCATACATAATGGACTTAGGGGGATCCGCGAAGAAGACCACGTGCGTTGGGCATTCACTGGGTGCTCATATTTGTGGCATGATGTCTACGCATTTGACTGAGAAGCAATATCGAATAGTAGGTGGGTCTTCAACTTTGTTTTAAAGATGTTTTTGTAAATATTTTCACGATAATTGAATTTCCATAGGTTTGGATCCCGCTAGACCATTAGTATCCATGTTTGGCTCCAGGCAATTTAGATTGACTTCTGAAGATGCTTACCACGTTCAAATCATCCATACTAACGCTGGATTCCTTGGCGAAGCTAATCGAATCGGCCATGTAGATTTTTGCGTCAATGGTGGACGAAATCAGCCTGGATGTAAGGGACACAAACTCAGTAAGTCCAAAGAAATATCCTAACAATGTACTTATTAAAGTATTGCTGTTGTTTTAATTTATCCTAAGCACATACGTACCGGGAAGGTTATGTGATATTTTATATTAAAAAACGTACTTGATTTTAATTCTGTTTTAACTCAATATTTAGAAATGGCCAGATGCAGCCACTTCCAAAGTGATGCTATTTTGCTGCTACTGTACGAGGCACTTCAGTATCTGGATGGCCCTGTTCTGCAGAATGTCCTAAAACACAAAACACTTGGCAAATACCTCATGGAAAAGAAATAGCGATGGGATACAACACCCCTCTTACGTAAGTTCATAAATCAAAACATTTTCCCTTTTGTATTACAAGATTTCTGTTTTAACAGGGCCAGGGGAACTTACTGCGTCCGGCATGTTGTAGATACAGACTGCCCTTTTAATTAGGGATTCCAAATTTTATACATAAGTAACTTTCCGTTCATTTGTACAGTATAGTAGAAGTGATGTACCTCTTTGTATCAAATATACGGGTGTTTCGATAGGACAACAGATATAAATGTACAAATAATTGAACAATTTACGAAGTAAGCGATCATGTAACTTAGAAATAATAAACCAAAAATTAGTGTATTCCTTTCTTAACAAATTTAATCTTAATGATGAACTATATTAGCTTCGAGAACAATAAACATTCCTAAAATGTTTTATGTAATTTTACTCTAAATAAATTTTTGCAAAAAACAAGTTAATAAGGTATATATTATTTTCCTACAATATTATACTTTTAAAGATATTGGCCCAGAAAAAATACATAACAGGATAGCGGATCCGGATCCGAGGTTTCGGATAATAGATCCGAAACTCAGGTTTCGAATACTGCATCCGGATCCTAGGTTTGAAATAGCGGATCTCGATAACATATGGATCCGGATAGTAAATTATACTGATAGTAAATTATCCGGATCCATATAATAACACTATATTTTACCATATCGTACATAACATGGCGAAGCGTTAGCGAAATGTTGACGAATATCGCTTTACAGGCGCTACCGTAACAATAACTCATGGGTGGCCAATCCACCTATAATTGGCGAAAACTGTTAAGTGATTGCTGGTTTTGTTCTCGGCCTTCATCTTTGCTCAACCATCTTTGCACCCATCACAACTTTCTTTTTATCTCCATCTGCGCTCAACCCGTCTAGGTTGCTCTCGGTTCTGGTTTGCAGAAGCTTTGAATATAGTCCAAATTGGGAATAATAGCCCAATCATATTTTTATTAATTGTGTACCGGAACGGGTTTTCCTATCTGGAAACTTTTGGGGATGGTCAGCCCAAATTCATTCGAGACAAAACCAAATCCCGTTTCACAGATAACCCCTCCTGTTCTTTTAACTGACGCGCCACTGCTGGAAAACAGTCTTTTTGTTCGGTAGCGGTTGGTTTTAGCAGTTTTAGTCAAAGATGCTTTCCAACAGTGTTCGAAGCTCCGTCAGTCGAAGCAGGGCCGTTAGTTAGCCTAAAGATTGTCGATTTACCTACCTCGTCAGTTTCCTCTTACGGAAATAACCTCTCCAAAGCTTTACTATGGGTACAAATTGAACTTCTTTTTTTGATTAGGTATGGTGAAATAATAGAGTCACTTTTATCTTTTACAATTATACATTGAATAATTTGAGACAATGGAATTAAACTAACAAGCTACACAATTAAATAAAAATAACAAGTGAACAAATAAAAACAACACACAATTATTTGGATGATTATTTTTAAATTTGAAAAGTTATTTAACATAAGCACTAGTAATTTTTACTTACAAATTTATTTATTAAGGGAGAGAGAGAGAGAGAGCGAACGAGTTACGGTTTTTACGTATTTGCAATGGTTAGTTTTAAGCAGAAATTTTGAACATCTTACCAACCGATGTGGGTAATTAATTCTTCCCGTAATCCAAATTATAAGGCACAAAAACTTTACACTACACTCACAAAAATTTTAAAGAAAAGGGGGGTATTTCGAACGGTTTTAGCACAAAAACAAAACACCTCTCGAGGAAAGCTTTTGCTTCCTGTTCTCGAACTTTTAAGCTTCTTTTGATTGCAAAATTTAAGAAGAGAAGTTTTAATTTTAAGGTATGGAAACGCCCGGAACGAAAGGAAACGCGTGCTTTACTATAGCTAAATCGAAGTCCGCGAATTAATTGAATTCCAACAGCAATTTTTATAAACTTTGGTTGTGACGTCATTCCCTACCGATTACTAGTTCCGCTTCTCTTTACAGAAGGGCGCAAGAATGATCGAAGGCGTTATTTTTCTGAACTTCAAGCGCCCTTCTAGAGAGTAACGTGGGATCCGCTGGTGAGCATTTGTAACATACAATAAACAAAGAAGCAGATAATATACAAAATAATACCATATTATCTTAATTACGCGAAACTTTTAACAAAATATACTATTATTTTCTATGAAGTAAACGCTGCTTCAGCGAATGCCACATTACTTATAATATACGTCTTAATAAAATGATTTTAAATACTTTGTATTATACAGGTGGAATTTCGAATTCTTACAATTGCAATTAATTTCAGATAAGTTTGTTAACTTATCAATCATAGAAAGTAATTATCGTATAATAATTATACTCTCAATTATCAACCCTTTTGATGTATTCTCATCCCCATCATATTTTGCTGTAATTACATATTCAGCTCCGTAGATCTCCCAGCCATGGGGCTTTGTTGCATATTCCTTTCTATTCTGGTTTATTCTAATTATAATTATTATTACTCTTATTGTTAATTATCATCGTTTTTTGTTATTCATTTTGTAATTAGTTGTTATTTTTTTCTTCTGTTTAAGATTTGATGGTGTTAAGTGGTTTCGCTAATTAAAAAAAATAATTATACCAGTTCTACTGCTTGGATTTTCGTAAAACTTGTTCGAAAATAACTACAAAACCCTCTATTATGATGATAAAAAATTAAAATAAAACTTATTTTTTTTGTCTGAAATTATGTAATGACCCCCTTAGCACTATTTATTGTAGAAATTTTAGCTGTCTTTGATGAGTAATTCAGCTGTTTTAATAATTATTTTCGTGTCTAGTGATTTTATGAGTTATTCATACTTATATTTAGATTTATTATGCATTTATTGTATTATATTCGACATGATAATGTGTTTTTTTTGGACGGAGAATAAATCTAATCTAAAATACCAGTGTGTACTATTCATGGTGAAAAGCGCATAGGAATGCCTCGCAAACTCTATATTTCCGATCAGACTCACCGCATGTTTACGCAAGTCTGGACACATCTCAACCGTTCCCTGTAAACAAAGTAATTGCAAACAGAATAAATTGAAAAGAAACATTCTGCAGGGCTGGCGCATAGATAACTTGAAAACCTGTGTTTATAGACGTGTTTGGTAGCTTGTGCAATTGATTGTAGATAAATAAATTCCTATTTATTCTCAAAAATACCTATTGCTTCCCGCATCTCTGCAATAGTTTAACCAAATATGAATGAGTAATATAATGGGATAGAGTGCTGACATTCTCAATATTCCCCGAGTAAATGAAATTGCAAAAACACAAATATCATTTCATTTACCTTAAACAAATAAAATAGTGGTTACAGTTGTGGGATCTTATTTGGTTTTACTAACATGAGAAAACTAACTACTGCAATAAACTTTAAAGGCCACTGCATTATTAAACTAATTGAAGTAATATATCTTTAGGAAAAAGATATCTGCTATTCTCTTTACATTGTTGTTTTAAAACTCTTCTGCTCCTCATAAGTTTATACTTTCAAATTAAATTGATCGGAAAACTGATATCGTTTGCTTGGAATTCCATTACTTGTTGAAAAAATAGAATTACAATTGAAAATTAAATATGGCGACGTCAAAGCTATGAAATAAGAAATGAAAAAAGATTTCTTTTGCGTCAATCCTACTGATTTTTATAAAAATAGGATGGATATTCTTCGGTGGATTTCAGCAATTTTCAAAATTTCGTTTAATAAATAATGTGCATAATATTATCAACATATTTAGTAACATAGTACAGTGTTAGGCTTAAATTCAGTAATATGAGAACATTAACAAGCAGATCCAACATGCAAGGCACCAAATTTTACAATAACATACCTTAACACCGTATAAGTTGTTCCACAAACGTTAACATGGGGTTTTTGAAATATCTAACGATATCCTTGGGTTTCCTTCTAAATAATTGAGCGCGAAATAATCGTGCAGTGGCATTAGTAATACAAATAAATCTACGTTTTCAAATTTGATGTTACAACAAAGCTGTAAATATACTCGACGGAGTGCGTTTATGACTCTTGAAGACACTAGCACATTAATAGATTTATAAGCGATTTGTATCGGGCCGCAATCGCCTGGCGCTGTGCAGAAAATCGCTCCTTCCGATTCGTTTGTCTAGTATCTAGTATCAGTGTTAGTCGAGTATTAATGCAAGATAGTACATGTCTCCGTTAACGTTTTACGCATTATAAATGTAATACGATGTAATACGATGTGTAAATTAAAATAAATATATTTTATTTCCAAGAAATTCATTTTTTAAGCCCCCTATATTTTGTAAAACTCGTTTTCAAGCTGGAATTGTTCTTATAAAACCCTTACACATTAGGAGCGTTAGCTTCTTAGCTGAGTGGCCGGTCGTTCTGTATGTGTATACAGGCTGCTTAAAGTTACGGGCGCACTATTGCTAACTTTGTTAATACTACAGCTACGATTTTTTACGCTGATTGCACTCGTGTAATCAAAAAAAAAACAATTGAAAATCGCGTTTACGAGATATACTTAATAGATAACTTTATTATTTTTTTTAATGGACCATATATTTTGTTACCAATTGATAGAAAATCAGTTTCTGCATGCAATATTGCTATAATAGTATAACCTTAAAATGAAAAACCAAAGAGCTACGACTCATATAATGATGGATTCGATATAATAGCCAAAAAGTTTGTTGTTTGCCAACTTAATGTGTTTGTTTTAAAAGCCAAAAAGAAAATCCAAAAGTTTACATAAATTCATTAATAACAATGACCAAAAGCAAGAATTATAATAAATGTTCGACAACATTTCTACTTTCTGATATGCATTTTCTATACTGTTTAATTACTTGCTGATTGAGAAATCACGGCGATCTATGTTTCTCTTATTGCATTTTGCAACTCATGCATATTTGGATATCTTCGACTGCATACTTCGTCTTTTAGATATCCTCCCAAAAAAAAACAAAAAAACCATTGGACAGGTCGGGAGATCGTGCAGCCCAATTAACTGGTTCCCTGGTACCAATCCATTTATTTAAATAAAAAAGTTGCTCCCTTCCAAATTTAAATCATCTACGAAATCATTCATTACAGATCGTAGAATATCAAGTGAACCTTGGTAAAAGTATGGGCAAATTATTTTATTATTGTAAGTGCCATACCAAACATTGAAACTAAAGCGGTGTTGTGGCCTATGAGGCATTGATAGAAGAGGATTTGTAATGATCTAACGATACATATTTTTATGTCGTAGGTACATTTTATTATATGAAAAGTTTATCTCGTCGTTTCACAAAATGCATCATTTTCTGCAAATTATGCCAAAAATTGCGTACAAAACACAATTTTTCGTTTAAAGTGCGTATCGAGCAAAATTTGCATTGGCCGATATTTCTGCAACTGCAAGTAAATAAATAATGAACAAAAACCAACGATAAAAAGGAACAGTTTAATAAACAAATTTAAAGATCAAACAACATAAGCAGCAATTAGATTCAATAAAGCCTTTTTTAAAGAACAAGCTTCGCAGTGCTGTTAAATACTTTCGTTATGTCTTAAAACTAAGCAACCAAAGTTTGCTTCAATTTATACTTTGCCAAACAACAACGTTTTGGCCGTTATATCGAATCCATCATTATATTAGTCGTAGCTATTTTGTTTTTCTTTTTGGGGTCATACTGTTTAACAATATTGTGTGCAAAACCTAGTTTTCTATCAATTGGTGACAAAATGTACAGAGTAGTTCATTAAAAAAAAAAAGAAGTTATCTATTATATCTCGTAAACGCGATTTTCAATTGCAAAGATTGCAAGTTTCTCATAGTGAGAAAATAACAAATTGATGTTTTTCAAATACATTAATTTGCGATTTTTCATTGTTCTTTCTGATTACACCGTTGTAATCAGTGTAAAAACTCTACATTTTTGATAAATTAACCAACATTGCAGCTGGAATATTAACAAAGTTAGCAATAGTGCGCCGATAACTTTGAACAGCCCGTATATTACAAACAACTTAATGTGTTAATTATAAGATAATAATCATATTTAAAACTTTTTTGGAAGAACATTCATTCACCTAGATGATTTAGGTATTGCAGATGGCAAAATGCCGATGGCGATCACCGCAAATTCTATAATTTTGTAGGTTTTGGTAATTTATATCATAACAAATACCTACGTAGCTCTGGTTGTTGAACAGTATTTATTACAGCTTGTAAGGAGCTTGTATGTAAGCGAAATTGTTACTTATTGCAACACTTTGGTACCTATCAGTTAATTTGTAACAACAAATTATTTGAATTACAATTTTTGACGGAGCAACAAATACCAGATACTTAACTAATAAAATATTATAATACTATAAAAATATGTTAAATGGACTAAAAAAAAAAAACACGAAATGGCATAAATTTCATTTCGTATGTAATAATTTATACACAAGCTGTAAATTCGTATTCGTGAATGAGATGTCTTGACAAGTGTGTCAACTAATCACATGGAAACCAAAAATGACACTTTTCTAACTACATACACTGTGCCTTAATGTTCAATTATCACATTGCCAAGGGTTTAATCTGGATTTAATTACCAACAGCTGTCAAAATATGTCAGCAGGTAAGTAACAGCCTGCAAAATTTCTCAGATTCTAAAACTTCTCTAGTTAATGCAGTTGCTGTAATCGCTATACTTTATATTTGCTGGAATTGCGGTGACTGCAAGGAAACGCAACCCTCTTCCGGAATCCGACCTCGGTGGGAAATGTGCGCTCCAAAAGCGTCGTTCCTTAATTGGTAAGTTAATCGATTAATTTATTTGCAGTTCTGTCTTCATATTATACTGGACGGCACTGGAGTTTAAAGTTTACTAAATGAAAAGTGGACAAATGCAAATTTCTTTTTCACAAGGGAAAATCTGCAAGCTGGAATTAAAAAAAAAATATGAAACTTTGGAAACATATAGATCATACAAGGTGAGCCACTACATTCGCGTCGGTTTATATAAAAAAAGAAGTGGTAACATATTTTCAATTTCCTTTGGTTAAGGATTATACATATTATAGGTTCAGAACGACCACATTTCAAAATTATTTTGGTGTATACAGGTTGACTCAAAGAAAAGTTACACACTAAAGTTGTGAAAAATTAAATGGAACACTCTGTATATTATGATATATTTTGATAGTATAGATTAAATAAAGGCAAGTTGGTGTAGGTTTCTTATATCTAACTCAACTCGCTTACGAGATAATTAACTATTCTTCAAAATGTAGAGCAAAATTTAAGAGGCACGCCTGTCATGCATATTTAAGCTAGATGTGTTAAACTATATTTATTTTTTAACTAAAGCATTACACTTGATAATAAAATAAAAGTAACGCAAAAATTATACAGGGTAAACAAAAACATGCTTTTAATTTTCGCTTGAAGGCAGTAACTTTTTTATTTTAAATGGAACACCCTGTATTTATTACCGTATTTAGATTCTGATTTTAACGATCTTGAAGATTGTATGAATTTTCTGTTTCAAATATTAATTCCTATCTATTCTGTTTTAAAAGTAGGTTTACACAAAAGTCATTTGACAATAACAGAACTTGTCAGCTGCGCATTATTGTTGTTCGTTGTTATTTAAAAAGCAATTTAATTATTTACAATGAGAAATTACCCTCAAGCAGAAAGGATTGATATGGTTTTAATAATTGGAGAGTGTGAAGAAAATTGTTTGCTAGCATCAAGGATGTATGGGCAAAAATATCCTAACAGACGCTATTCCGATAAGCGTTCCTTGAAAAATTTGCTGCTAGTATTCCGAAGTACAGAAAATGTGTTATAAGAAAACAGAACGACAAAAACCGATTACCGGAAATGAAGGAAATAATATTTTAGTTACCGAATCTCTTGCCGAAAATTCGTATACAAGTCAGCGAAAAATAAATGAAACTACAGAGGTAAGCCTGAAGCAACAAAAGAATTATAAAGAAGAACAAATTTTACCACATACAATTGCATCAAGAACTTTTGGAAGTAAATTATGATCGGCGGTTTGAATTTTGTTTATTGGTTCTAGAAAAGTTAGGAGATGAACATTTTCTCGATTATGTGTTATTTTCGAATGAATCAACTTTTCATAATTCATTAGTTAATAGGCATAATTTTCATTATTACAGCGACGAGAATCCCAATTTCTTTGGGACCCTAAATCGTCAACATCGATGGTCTGTTAATGTGTAAGGTGGAATAGTTGGAAAGCACGTCATGGGCTATACTTTTTTGATGGTCACTTGAATGGTGCCAAGTTTCTACAATTTATAAAATGTAACTTAGCAATACTTTTGGAAAATATACCTATTAAAATTCGACAAAGACTGGTTGCAATTAGACGGTGCTCCTGCGCACTTTCAAATAACCGTTCGGGAGGAATTAGATAGGCAGTATCCCAACAGGTGGATAGGCCGCGGAGGTCCACAGAATTGGCCAGCAAGATCTCCAGATATACCGAGCCCAGATTTCTTTTATGGGCATATATTAAAAATATTGTTTATGACATACTACCAACCACACCCGACAATATGAAAGAGCGAATAAGAATGGCGTTTCGATCTATAACCCCAAATGTTTTGAGTAATGTTAAAGACTCATTTCAAGAAAGAGTACACCTCTGCATTGAAAACGATGGGCCATCATTTTGAAACTAATAAAGTCACATTTCTGAAGTTTACCTTAGTTACGAACTTTAAATTAGATGTAGGAAAAGCCCTGTTGAAAGTTAGACTGATTATGTTTTTGTTCATGGAAAAGCCCTAAATAACAGAGAATAAATAGCAAACTAAAAAACACGCAATTGCTAGTATATATAATAAAACCAGAATTATTGTAGGGGTGGGTGGAATGCAGTCGGAAGAATTTTTAACTAAGGAAGGATTGCGACAAGGGGAAGTACTTAGTCCTACACTCTTTAATATAGCCCTTGATTACATCTTGAAAGAGATTAAAAAGAAAACAAAGAAATTACAAATAGGGTATAAAGACATGAGGATAGTGGAAATCGCGGAAAGTACCGTGGACGATTTGGTAGGGTACGCATGGAATGTAAAGGATCTGCAAGCAAATTTAGATATTTGTGAAATAGCTTTGAAAAAGAGAAATATGAGGATAAAAAGTTATGTCAATAGCGAAATATGATAGGAAAATAATAATTTATATAGATGGAAAGATTATAGAACAAGTAGAAATATTCTAATATCTTGGAAGAAATATACATCAAGAAGGTAAAGAGGAAGTAGAAATTAACAGCAGAATTGAAAGTGGGATAAAATTATATTATGCAATGAACAGCGCTTTTATAAGAAAGAAGAAAATTTCAAAGAAAACAAAAATAACGGTGTTTAACACAATATTTAAACCTATATTGACAGACGGCTGTGAAAGTTGGATCTTAAATAATCAAGCTAAAAGTAAAATACAAGCATTGGAAATGAGGTATTTAAGAGCGATTAAAGCGGTCACTCGAAGGGATGGAATAAAAAACGAGACGATAAGAGAAGAATTTAAAGTAGAGCCGATTTTTAGAAAGCATAGAGAGACAGAAATTGAAATGGTTTGGGGATACGATACGCATGGAAGAGGAAAGATTGACGAAAAGAGTATGACTGGCAAGATCAAGATACAAACGAAAAAAAGGTAGGCCGAGAAAAACATGGGTTAGTACAGTAGAAGAAAGTTTGAGAAAAAGAGGAATATCCTGGAATGAAGTAAGAAGAATGACAAAAAACAAGAAAGAATGGTCATCGTTTATCGATAATAAGAAATAAAAGTGTTGGTGTATGGAATTTACCTTTACACCAGTAGGGTAATTAAGGTTATTGATGATATATATCTTTTACCGTTAACGAGTTATGCGGACAGAATTTGCAAAACTTTATTTCAACCACCCAGAGTGTTTCCCGCAGAAAAAAAAATGTGTAGGACATACTTATGTGTGATCTACATGTTATAAAATTTCATAATTCTTTAAATTGCTGGTTCGAGATCTTTCCTGGTTATATCTTCTTAATTTTGTCAAATAATTCCTTTCTTCTTCTATTCTCGAAGCGATAGCACACCAGATAGACCGCTGACGCTGTATAATACACTACCAACCGTGTTAGAAGTGGACATAGAAAAAGGTTGCGTAACATCCGACTTGCATTCCTACTGGACGTTAAGTACTAAAGGTAGGTAATGAATTAGTTTTTAGTAAGCGCTCGCGATCTTTTCATCTATAACATCCTATTTACAGACAAGAAAAACATCATCCATACGTTTCCTGATCGTCGCCATAGGAGGAATGTTATGATTGACAAATATCTATTAGATCCTGGCTACTATATACTCACTGCCCATGTGCGAGAAAGTTCAATGTTCAGCCCCGACGTTTGGATTGAAGAAAAGGTAAAAATACAAACGTAATTTAATATTTTAAGCGTCATTTTATTTAAATAGTAATTCGTAAAATATATTAACAGTGAAAGGTAAGAATCGTCACTTGCTGTCAGCACCTTTGTTGTGTTGTCCAAAAAAAAAAAAAAACTTAGCGGTGTTGCATTATTTTAGCACCAGATGCCTCAGTTAAAGTTGTTAAGTTTCAGTGTAAACAGTCGAAAAATTCTGGTTCATTAAATGAATTCATTGATACAGAACAATTCTAAACTGGTCTTAATTAATTAAAAGGTAGTGATAGGTAACTTATTCTCGAGAGCGACATAACTGTTTAGACAAATGAAACATTTTCGTTAAATTTTATTCTTAAATTCATTTAGTGTTACATTGCAATGACTTCTTGGTGCCCGGTACCCGGCATTTTCGGAGGAGAACACAAATCAGCTCCCGTAGGAACAGAGATAACATTGGATACGGCGTACTCTTATGTATGCAATCTCAAAGTAGTATACACATGGGAATGTAAATCTACTGGTAACTACCCGCAATGCAACGCATTAAATGGACAAGTAGGTACGCTCATGTTATTTCTAAACCTATAAAAAGAAAATTACTGAAACGTGAACGTTCACCATATCACTAATTGTTTGAATAGCCTGATAATGAAAACCACCTAGCAAGAGAACGCAGCTAGTGTGTTTCACCGATTTAAATGGAACTTGGTGGGTTTATAGACTGATGTAGTGTAAAAACAGTGGTAACTTTCGTAGCCGCTAAAACTATAAGAGGTTATGTACAGTTAATCCATATACCTATATTAAATACGCCACAAATAACTCAATTTACATACAAAAAAAAATAATAAGAATAACTAGAAAATTGTGTTCCCGCGTATTTGATGTAGGTAGGTGCATGTATGGATAAATAACCATAGTATTTACTGCTATTTATGTGAAAAAGTACAAGCAATGTGCTTATCTTTAATATCTTTAGATGATTTAACCATTACATTCCATTATTTCCCTTAAACGTATTCGATTAACGCATTTAATATTGCACATACACTGAATTTATGATTGCTATGATATTGTTGGCAAGCTTGAAAAAATATCTGCATAAGTAAATGTTATTAGTGCTCAAATGTTGTTATTTACCCGTGATATTAAAAAATTTCTGACTGAAACTGACTGAAAAAGATAAAATTGACTATCCTTTATTTAAATCTAGGAATTGGTGGGTATAGCATTCCAAAAAGTATACATTTCTTTTCGTAAAATATTAAAATTGGGAACATTTATCACACGAAGTTCGCGAATTATGTTCCACAGCCGAGCAATGTTTTAATGAAATTAAATCTAATGTTAGCACTGTTGAACGAAACGTTGCGTCGTTTGTAAAACGGCTCATAGACGATACGTTTTATCGTACTACAAATTGTGCGGCAGACTACACAAACAATTGAAGCGATCATTGTAAAAGCGCTGTAAAAGATCATCGAAGTTCGGCCACCAAAGTTTGAAAACCTTGGACTACTCTGTTTAGCGAATGATTCACAAGATAGATCACTATGCAGTATTTACTGCAAGCCTTCACTTATTCGTTGTACCCGGTGTAAGCAATTTCTTATATGTAATAACCAACTAATTATGTTTTTTTTCTATAAGTTGAAGTATTTGTGGATATATATTGTCATGGTTTAACAAACTGTAATTATTTAATTGTACCATAACGAACTTTACTGTTATCTTTTTTTAAATAATAATAAGGATATCACAAAAAGGATATAAAATGTTGCAGTAAATAGCCACACGATTTTCAGGTGATGTGGAGACCCCTGCATTTAGCAAGTCCTTCAAGGCATTTTTCTTTAGAATTTTCCCTTCAAGAAGCAAAGATGATCAGTAGTGAGACACTCGCGCATCGAAATCAAATATTAGAATTTGAACATTATATATTTACAACAGATTTTGACAGATCAAAGTTGGAGGAAGTGTCGAAAGAACATTTTTATTTTTTTTTACAGTATACTTAATTTACTTAAATTTAAAGAGATTTTTGGCGACATAATCTAGCTGAAAGTTATGTTGGATTATGTGTAAACCCAACGATGCTTCGTGAGTGAAATACATATTACGTCATCTCTCAAGCACAATCTACCATAAACTGGTCTCAAGGAATGTATATTGGATTATGTCAAAAAGAAGAAGAAGTGGTCGTCTAGTCACAGTTTTGGAGGTGGACTCATAATCTAACATAAATTTAATTTATGTCGTGAAAATTCGCCTTTAGCTTAATAATACCTTTATATATATTTGCAATCCAAGTTCAATGATATGTCAATAAAAAGACAGAGAAAATTGCTGGAATTCGGTTTTATCAAAAATGTATGTGAGGTAGCATACTCATCGTGCAGTTAATATTTTAAGATTATTAATTAAGTATAGCGAGTTGTTTTGTAAAATTCAAAATGTATTTTTCCCAAGATGTACCTACACCTACCTTGATTTTATAATAAATGTAAGGTGATTTCATAACTTTGCAATAATTATCTTTTTACGCCTCCGTCCAGAAACACTCATTTTGCAGTACTTCAAAGCCACAAGAAAACTGCCGTTTTTCTAGACAGGCAAAAATATCACTAAAGGTTGGTCACACTTATTATTGATAAATAGACATTAAACTAGAAAAAAAAAAATTACAGAAAAAGATTTATTCTCGACAACGTCAAAATACTAAGGTATGTAACATGTGTGCCAACTCGTACTGTGTACTCCTTAGTGTCGAAACTTCTTTTCTATTTTCAATTCAAAATTAAGATTTGTCGGCCCAAAAAACATTGTGTATTACACGGCCAGAAACTCTTTTGCGAGTATACGTACTTATGCACACAAACCGTATTCATACTCGCAAAACTGTAGTTTCTGGCCTAGTGATACAAATAACTATTTTTCAATCTAGTTTAAACATTTGTTGTTTTTTTTTAAAGATGGCAATTTTTAATTTTTTTCTCTTGGTACCAAAGGTACCTTTCCAAAGCTAAACACCAAAAAAGCCAAGAGGCTGCAGTGTTTCCGGAAACTACATGTAGCTCCCACAACAAAAGAAAAAAAAATATTCCAAGGTGAACTTCCATTTACAAAAAGATTTCCATGCATATCTGAACTCTACATCCATGTCAACTTTTTTTATTTAAATGCATTGTACATTAATTTGTCCCATTTTCCTCTTATTGCTTTATCTATTATACACTAACAACAATTATTATTACTTTCTCCTTACTCTTCTAGCAGAAACGCTTATTATGCATACTTTTTTTCTCATTTTTTTAGGCCCTAAGAAGCGTTTGGTGGTGCAAGGGTATGTTGGAGACACGTACTGGATTACGGTGAGAGCAACAGCTCCAAGAGTACCTGTACAAACAAGTACACAAATAATCAACGTAACTGAACCCGAAAGTCCAATTATTAATATGAAGTAAGTAGACAAATATATAATAACGACTGTAGCGTAGTAATAGACCCATAAAATAATTAGTTAATTCAGGACAATTGTTTCGGGAATTCGTGAATACTCATTTGCAATCAAAGGCCGAATGACTTAAAAAAAATCTACTAAATATACATGCATCGTTGTCCCTATCGTAAAAATAGTAATTCAGTTTTCGTTAATTCGAGCGCTGTAAGCGACCCAACGCAATACATTAGACTTTTTGTCCGCAAAATATGTTTAAAAAATGTTATTTAATTCAGGGAACATATAAGACAAGCAGCGACATTCGCTGTCGGCACCTTTGATGGCTTATCTCAAAAAAAAAATGACTCTTAGCGGTATTGCATGATTTTAACACCAGATGCCTCAGCTGTCTTCTTTCATTCACACCAATCATTAAGAGCGTGTGTCAGAGAAAGAAGTACAACCCCAAACAATAATGGTCGTTATTCAGTGTCTGCTGTCATTTGGTACACTAAACGTATGTGAGTACCATCGGATGCATAGAAAACTGGTACAACGTAAAAATCTATTTACCCGAACATTTCAATTTTTTTGGTATTTTTTTTTTATTATTATTATTTCTAGTCTCTTTGTCAAGTAATATAGAAACTAAGCATAATAAACAGGAAAACTGTTTATTATGCTTATTTTTTCATCTGAGAAGACGACGCTATCCCAAAAATCATCCGCAAAATCATACCAACAGCAACAAAATGTCAATAAATACATATTAAGTTGGAATATGAATTTTATTTAAAAAATTTGCAAAACCAAGAATAGAAAAATAGTGTAGCAAATATTTAGATCTGGGAAACAAAAAGCGATCACAGCGACTGCTTTTAAGGTACCAAATATCTGTCATCTATGCACCATCTTTATCAAATTTATATTCTGTCATTTCACCAACAACGAAAACCATTGAATTGTTGTATGACTGCATTCATACATTTGTTGTTGTTGTGGCAACCGTCTAACATGGTGTACCCGGAAACACCGCAATCTCTTGACTTATTGTATTTAACTATTTAGCTTTCTATTTATGTATAAAAAAAAACTGTTAAACGTACTTAATTGCTAAGTTGACACATTCCCAATAATATCAGCTAAATAATTTAAATAACTGATTTATGCGAAGAAAAGAAATCATCACTTTCCACTTCTACAAATGCAAGGTGCTTCGAAAATCGATATTGAAGGATATACTTACAATCGTTTCAGGTGTATGAAGAATTGCCTAGATACCGGCGCTATATTTTCCAATCCGAACATTCCTGTCTATATTAAGGTGTTTTGCCGTTTCGACTGTGATCAGATACATCGAATGCAGTGGGATCTCAAAGCGGTTACAAATACGAAATACACCGCTGAGGAAATTAAAGAAAACGGTACCTACTACGGTTTGGATAATCCGATCTTCATCCTCAAACCCGGCTGGATACAATACGACGAGAGTTTTCAATTGACCATAAATGCTTGTAAGTTTAAAAATATACACCGTGTCCTGTCGAACGGGCTCATTAGAATTTTTCAAACATCTAAAAGGAATTTGGTTGGTTTAACATGCAGATTAGACGTAGTCAACTATAATGTATATTTAAGGAAAGCAGGGTATTGATTTAAGGGTATTGATTAGTTTAGGGTATTGATCTTAATTTTCTTATTTCGGTATTGGAATGAATACAAATTGAAAATTTCAAATATTTCAAAAAAACGGTTGGTTTTAGGGTATTGGACTGTAATAAAAACTTACTGGAAATAATGGGAGAAATTTACTGAATTGATAAAAATTGAGGGCCTCGGCGCAATAATGATCCACATGCGAAAAATTTAGTTTTGAAAAAAGCGAAAAAACCTTTTAAATCTCTATCCCAAATAAAGTAATTCATTTTTAAATCAATATTTTTATCAAAACTCAAAAAAAAAATCGTAATGATCAATTCGTATCATCAATTTCTGTATTCATTTGTCTGCATATTTGTATGTGACTGTGTACTAGAGAATACTAAATCACACATTGATACGAAATTTGATCACCATTATTAACAGCTAAACATCAAAAATTTCCCTCGAACAAAGAACAGAATTTCGTATGTAAGTTGTTGAACTAAATACTAATATCGGACCAAAACAATGCATTTTTTAAATTCGGAAGCATTCTCCAGAATTCAGCGGTTTCCCTCAAAATAAGTTTTCAGCCGTACCTTTCGTAATTGCTTCCCATATGAAGAAAACTTGCGCTAGAGAGAGAATCAAGTGGTCGCTGGTCTCCAAAGAGCATACACAAGGTTCTTGCGCTTAAAGGCAAAGCCAGCACAGATTGATAAAGTATGCTTTGAGTGCAGATGAAATGTCTGTGCTTTTGGGCTTTACCTAATGAAAGTCTAACATTGAAAGGCGAAAAATGTGTTGGCAGCAAATTGTCGAACGAATGGTTAACCATATTTTTTTGTGCCAATATAGCTGGACAAATAGAAAATCTTTTAGCAATTGGAAAAGCTGCTCGACCACGTTGAAAAATTTACCACTTGCTAATTTGCCAGTCACATGGACCTCAAATAAAAGGGCGTGAGTGACCAGAGCTATAAGACTAAGTGGCTTCTGGATGTGAATAGACGGATGGGTTTACAGCAGAGAAATATTTTTCCTTTTATTAAGATGACTCTTTGGTTATACAGTAGGGTAATTCGACTCATGATAACGTACGGAGCATTTGTATGGTGGCCAATGGTGCGGCAGATGGGGGCGGTCAAAACGCTAGGAGGCGTGCAGAGGCAGACGTGTCTGTGCGCCACAGGGGCAATGAGATCGGCCCCTACCACCGCAATTGAAGTAATTCTGAACCTGCCACCAATACATATTTATAAGGAGCCGCAAGGTTCACAGTACACAGACTTTTGCATAGTCAAGTACCGATAAGTAAATCGCACGACGCTGACTATAAAAAACTGTCAGGCGAACTCAAGGAGGCACCTCTTTTAGGAATGCCATGTGGTGACATGGTTCAAAAATTCAACCTAGATAGAAAATATCAGGTTATGATACCAGATAAGAAGGATTGTGAAACAGGTACTCCAGTAAAGCGGGACTCAAACTGGTATACAGATGGTTCTAAAACGAACTACGGCGTTGGAGCCGGAATATACGCTAAGAAGCCTAAAAAGGCTCTTTCGGTAAGCTTTAGCAAAGACACGACTATGTTCCAAGCTGGGGTTGCTGCAACACCACTGTGTCCGAGAAATAGAAAGATGTACCTCAGGTAAAAGCGTTGCTATCTTCCCTGACAGTTAGTACACGCTTAAAGCAATTAGCTCTACAAGCGTGGACTCTAAGCTGATTTGGGACTGTGTAAGCGCCCTAAATGAGGTGGACATCCAAAGGAAACTAACCTTGGCCTGGGTCCCTAGCCACTCGGGCATGAGAGAAAATGAGGCGGGGGTCGAGCTGGCCAGGCGAGGTTCGTCAAGATCATTCGTTGGAACCGACCCCTCTTTCGACACTACCAAATCGCAAATTAAAAAATCCATCAACGAATGGATACATATGGCGAAAATCACCAGGACAAAGACAGGTAAAAGAGTTCCTAAAGGAGCAGAGGCCTGAATTCACGAGAGATCTACTGAATAAAGACGGGAAGACTGTCAAAATGATAGTAGGTCTGCTAACTGGTCACTGTAGACTGAATAAGCATATGTACAACATAGGCTTGGCAGATGACGCAACCTGCAGATGCTGCCAAGAGGAGGAAGAAACACCAGTTCATGTGCTGTGCCAATTGTATGGGCCTGGCGAGGACAAGGTTTCTAGTAATGGGGAAGGAGAACCCCACAGCTAGTAGCTACATAAAGAAGCCGCTCTCAAAGATGATAGACCTAATTAAGAGGGCAAAATTAGAGAGCGTCTTCTAGGAAAAAAGGGGATCACAATAGATCTGAAAAGATCGAGGTGAAACAGGTCTATAGGCCACCCCAATCCTAGTCTAATCTAATCTAATCCATGCATGCTAGTGACGATGAGAAAGAAGATACCAATGGTTCTAGAAACTCTTATGCTGATGCATTAAAGGCGATCGAAAATCTCAGGAAATTTTTCAAAAGAGGATTTTTTGGCATTTGAATACTTGTAAAACATAGAATTATAGAGAGAAAAAATATAAAAATAAAACAGGCAAAATATGTGACTTTTTTAAGAATAAACTATATTTTATGTAGACACAGTTTAGAATTTTTTTATTAAAAGATTTTCACTGTATAGGGGATATCTGTTTGCGCCCATCGTCGGGCGTTTGTTAACTTAAGAAAGATGGATGTATAAATATTCCTACAAATAATTCTTGCAATTTACAGACAAAAGAGGACGCAGAATAGCATAACATATTAGGTCCACATAAATATGACCTCTGATATTGGTGGCAAGTCGAACTGAACAAACACACAAATAATATACTGGAGTGAATGCATAACAGATAAAATGTTCAGTTCCATCGCATCGCCGTCCGACTATGTATAAACTTCAGCAATGGGTAACAGATCCAATCACAGAGNTAATTTGATGACAAATAAATTGATTTTCTTGACATTTATAGGCTGACATTGACGTGACGTGTATGTAAGATACTTCGTAATTATTTATCTTTTTTTTTTTCAAATCGTTATATATTTACATCAAATACACAAACAATAGTATTTTAGAATAATTAGGAAAATAAGGGAATGTATCTGTGGAAATAGCTCAACAAACAGTAAAAAAAATCAATATAACATTAAGTGAAATAGTTTATATTACATTTTATAACTTTATAGGCCTTATTATACACTCAACACGCAATGAAGCTGTCAAAAGAAAGTTACATTTTCATCCCTATAAAATTTCTACGTACAAGGAATTATTACCATTAGATCACGATAGGCGATTGGAATATTAGTCATTGGCTAATAACAATTTAAGGACGATGACTTGCAAAACAAAATCATTTTTCTCGGAGATGAAGCCCGGTTTTAAATCTAACAAGACTAATATCAACATTTTACAAAAACAATTGTGTATCTGCGTCTGCAGAAAAATCCACACGAATTCTCGAGAAACGCAAATTGCATCCCCGTAAAAGTTTGAATTTGTTAGCTACTATGTCCAGGCAACGAATAATAGGGCCAATTTTCTTCGAGGAAACTGTAACAGCCCAACGTTACCAACAGATGTTGGAATTGTTTATTGCAGAGTTACAAGAAAAATGAGCCTTGAAAGCAGGGTTATTTTCAAACGATCATAATGCTCCAGCAACATATACCTGCTCGACAAACCTGCCAATATCTTCAACAGTTTTTTACTGACAGGTTCGTTAGAGCACAAAGATGGCCACCAAGATCGCCTGATCTAACCCACATTAAGACTACTTCATGTTCGGCTATCTAAAAAATAGGATCTATAGAAACCGCATGCATACCATAGAGAACTGAGAGATGCACAGTTTTGTCACTTAATAAATATATAATTGTATGTTATTAATTATAAGTAATAAAAAATTTAGTAAAACACACAGTTAGTACTGAATTGTAAAATCATAATTTAGTAAAGTTAAATAAATTACATATTCATTTTTATAAGCAGAAATTACCAATCCATAGTTGTTTATAGTAATGCGAGTTCAAATATAGCGTTAACGTTTTCCTTATTTATGACAGAATCCGTATTACTTTCTTATGTTCCAATACTGACTTAGTTCAAAACTTCATTAGAAACACACGCAATATACCTACACCCTGTACTATCTATAGGAGCGGATTTGACAATCATTTTGAATCTCTGTGTATGTAAGTGTATATACTCCAGTGTATCCGCTGATTTAAAACAGATAAAGTTAGCTTCCAATTCACAGCGAATACGTTCCAGTAGTGTAAATACAGCAACTCTTTTGGACTTGTATTCACTCTCCATATAAGCTCCAAAAATCAATAAGTATTCCACAAAAAATGCCGGCTTAAATCACACTAGTCCGATTTACCTTTTGCATTCGTGTTTGTACATCGGCATTCTGGTCTCGGAGGGAAGAGAAATGTTTATGGATAGGCCAGGAATATTGACACGAAAGTGCGTTAGTATTCATTCAACATTTACTATTTGCCGACTAAAAAAAGTAGCAAGCGATAGGCAATTTTAAATATTTTGATTGCGCCGTTTTCCCGACAGCGTTTATTTATCGTAAGTAAATTATAAAAGTCAAGGATTAACTATGTGTAATAAATTATTATGAAACGGAGAGTCGAGATAGGAATTTCTGGGGTTACGGTTCGAATCGTCAAAACAAATAATACTAATAAACGAGGATGCCGTAAGGTCAAACTTCCACCCGCGAATTAGGAATATTCGTTCAAACTGTATTTCTCGCTAAAATTGCGAATATTTAAACAGTCGCTTAACTGCCTAATAGAACAAAAGAATTCGTGAAATACTAGTGTATTTGCTAATCCTTGCATCTATAGGTTTGTTCCAAGAAAGCCTGAAACGCATCACTGATCGTGCAGGACATGCGCAGTGAAAAATATGCGTTCCAAGAAAGCCAAACTTAAAATCCTCGACTAGTAATCATGTGTTCCAACATGGTTTGCTGACAGTCAGGACGATTTGCGGATTTTCCTCAAAGCGATATGTACTATTACCAACGCATACGCATGTTAACTTTATAGCCATATAACCTATGCCGAATTTTCACTTAGCGTCACCTACCGGTTATTGTATATATTAATGTGCGTTCCAACTAGTTCTAACACAATACAAGTTTGGGGTTTGTTTCAAACGAAGCATGCGCGTTAAGGGAGTACATACTCTTGTCGGCAACTGATCATCAACTTTTTCTTGGAACAAACCTTATATAATGTATTTTTTGAACTATACATATAAACAACAGCTAGGAGCAACAGAATAGAAAGATATACACTTGCGCAGAAATCAGTACGCTTGACTTGTCCAAAGCATTCGATTCGGTAAGCCACGACATTCTCTTGGACAAGCTAGAGTACTATGGAACCAGAGGATAACCGCTGAACCTCATCAAATCTTTACTAAAAGACAGACTACAGCTTACCGAATAGAATAATCATAGATTCAAACTCGCGAGTGTGTTTTGCGAGGATCCTCAGGGTTCAATTCTCGATCCGCTTTTGTTTGGTATCTACCCTACGTGAACGACCTAACATGAAGTGTCTGCGAAACTGAGGTCTGTCATATAATGGAAATCTGATGCCAAAAGTAATGCTTTGTGACGGTAATGCCTTGAGCAAACTTTCAGCTCCCGACAATTGCTAGGGAGGTTGATACAAGCAATTAACCTTGCCAAAATGCTTTGTTTTTTTATTATTTCGAGTTAAGTTGTGTGCAGTGATTATTTATTATGATGGGTGCGTAAGACAAAAAGGCCATGTAAAATTATTACCAAAAAATCACGGTTTATAAGAATCAATTTTATGCTTAGAAGTAAAAATATTTGGAATTTTGGACATATGACCATGATGTACCAGTCTTTTTACAACATCTCTGACAAATCCGTTTCATATCCGTTTAAGGCCATACTTAATAACTCTTTAATATTACACATCAATAGTGGGAGAAACAGTCATCATTATTATGCTGTATGAAAAAAACTAATGTAAAAATGCACACATAAATGGGGCAACGAAGTTTCGTCCAACCGTAACTATTGAAGTGGTACTAAACCATACTCTTCTCTATATTTTGGTGCAGAGTGCAGCAAGAAGGACCACATACACAAAACGATCAGAGATTATTAGGCAAATGAATAGAAATTTTATGTTATGTATAGCCATAAGTCTAAGTCCACACTTAAAGCGATTAGTTCCGTAAATGTGAACTCTAAGCTGATTTGGGACTGTGTAAGCGCCCTAAATGAGGTGGGTACCCAAAGGAAACTAACCTTGGCCTGGGTCCCTAGCCATCGGGCGTGAGAGGAAATGAGGCGGTCGGACGAGGCTGGCCAGGCGAGGTCGTTCAAGGTCATTCGTTGGAGGCGACCCTCTTCGGCACTACCAAATCGCAAATTTAAAAATCATCAATGAATGGATACATATCAGTCCAGAGACGGTGGCAAAAATCACGGGACAAAGACAGGCAAAAGAGTTCCTGAAGAGCAGAGGCCTGAATTCACGAGAGATCTACCTGAATAAAGAGAGGAAGACTGTCAAAATGATTGTAGGTCTGCTGACTGGTCATTGTAGACTGAATAGGCATATGTACAACTTTCCTGGTAGATGTTGCAACCTGCAGATACTGCCAAGAGAAGGAAGAAACACCAGTTCTGGTGCTGTTGCCAATGTGAAGGCCCTAGCGAGGACATAGTTTCTAGTAATGGGGGTGGAGACGCCCACAGCTAGTAGCTACATAAAGAAAGCCGCTCTGAAAGATGATAGGCCTAATTAAAGGGCAAAATTAGAGAGCGTCCTCTAGGAAACAGGGGATCACAATAGATCTGAAAAGGTCGCGGTGAAACAGGTCCATAGGCCACCCCAATCCTAATCTAATCTAATCTAATCCATAAGTCTAAACCTACAGAGAGAACTGAAATAAGAATATACATACCTACAGAACCGAGTAAAAAAAATTTCCAAATGTCAAAGATGTCTTTACTTTAAATTATTAATGTTTGAAAAAAGTGACATTCTCAGAGAAAGTAAATGAACTAAAGCAATTAATAAGTAAAACCTGTCAATGAAATAAAAATTACCGGTAAACTAAAATTTGCCTTGTAATTGCGCGTTTTCAAGAGATGACTTCCAACGTTCCAATAAAACATTAAAAAATATCGTATAAATTATTATAGTACACACTATACCTACCTACAACGGATTTAATTTTACTTTTGTGGGCGTTTTAATACCGTGCTATAATAATTATTACGTTGGAGAATCAGTAAACGTAACCCATATAACTCCCATAACCCAAGAACTACTGGCGTATTAGAATTCGTTTATTTAACCACTTAGCAGAATTGGAAAGATGATCGTCTGTGTCATCCGTGTCAAAAATAATTTCTACGAGTTGTAATACACCCAGTTAACGCATAAATTTAAACGCGCGCGGCAGTTAAAGCGTTTTCTTCTTTGCGACACTGTACGCTTGAACATTTATTTCCGCACAACAACCGCATGAAAGAATAGTATTAGCTGTAATTGTGCAATAAACTGTGGCGTTTACACTCAGCCTAATTACCACTGGTTAGGGACCACAGGCGTAGACATTCTAAGACTTCAAAGTGACGAGTTAACACGATGTTTTAGCGAGGAAAAAACGCTAAAACGAGTTATGGAATTCAGCTTGTAATATTGAAACAATTGATAAATTAAAAGTTCTTTCCAATCTTGAAAAATATATATTATAATTTATACTACATATTTCGGTCTAAAGTTTGATTATAATATACATTTTTACAAGATTGGAAAGTACTTTTAATTTATTAATTACACATATCACCAATCATGGACTCGCAATCAAATTGAAACAATTATTTGGCTCTTTACTTTTGTCTCAGATACAAACTTAAATACTATTCAATTAATCTATATTAAATATTAGGAAAAATAGTTCCGATAAAGAATATTAGAAGTATATTTTGTAATACTTCTAATATTCTTTTAGCACTTTCAACACCTATTTAATGTTTCTAATCTCGACTTTCACCAATCTGAAAATGTATGCAATTTTATATTTACAATGACGGTTTATGATAAAACCTTGCCTTCAAAATGAATCACTGCGCGACTGAAAACATTAAAACGAAGTTATCTAATTTTATTTACATACACCCCTCTAACGTGAGTTGAACGAACTGCCATGACGACATTCGATTAATTCCTCATGAACGATATATTTATTCGCCAACGATTTCAGATTGGTTTCACTTACGCCGGGCACGCAAAGTTGCTTCTGTACAAAAACACGTTGTGACGCGTACATGCACAGTTAATAAGCTGGCGTGTAAACGGAACAGCACGTCACGAATGTATTCGCTCTTCATTAAGAGGTTGGGCATCCGGTAACAGTGATAGAAGGTATTTAGTAACAAGAAAAGATCACTTCTCTCGGCTTCAATTATGCTGGGTACAAATCTTTAACACAATATGCAATGCTTGATATTGTAACAAACGAAAATCCATGTGGGTCTTGTCGCTCATAAACCGGGAACAATGGCTTTATATTTTTGAAAATAGCGCCAACTGTGGCAAGAAACAAGGAGCACAAGGAAGTAAGCAACAATAAAAGCACAAATAAATTCTAGTAACAGTTGACCTAAAATAAGAAAATAGTATTGAACAGTGTGATTCTGTGGTGATCCTGTCACTCATAAACCGGGAACAAAAACTTTATAGTCTTGAAAAGAGCGCCAACTGTGGCAAGAAAAAAGGAGAACAAGGAGGTAAGCAACGACAACTATAATAAGCACAAATAAATTCCAGTAACAGTTTCACTAAAATAAGGAAATAATATTGAACCAAAGACTAGCAGAAGTGCATAAATATGTGATAGAAGGTAATTTAAAATTTATTTAGCAATAAAAGATCACATCTCTCAACTTCAATCACGATGGATACAAATCTTTAACAAAATATGCACTACAGTGCTTGATATTACAATAAACAGTAATCCATGTGAGTCTTGCCGCTCATAAACCGGGAGCAAAGGCTTTATAGTGTTGAAAAAGAACGCCAATTGTGGCAGAAAACAAGGAGAACAAGGAAGTAAGCAACAATAAAAGCACACATAAATTCCAGTGACAGTTTAACTAAAATAAGGAAATAATATTGAACAAAAAAATATCAAAAGTGCATAAATATGTGATAGAAGGTAATTTATTTTTTTTGGCAACAAGAGATCACATCTCTCGACTTCAATCACGATGTGTTACAAATCTTTAACGAAATATGCAATACAATGCTTGATATTACAATAAACAGTAATCCATGTGAGTCTTGCCGCTCATAACGCGGAGCAAAGGCTTTATAGTTTTGAAAAGAGCGCCAACTGTGGCAAGAAACAAGGAGAACAAGGAAGTAAGCAACAATAAAAGCACACATAAATATTCCAGTGACAGTTTAACTAAAATAAGGAAATAATATTGAACAAAAAAATATCAAAAGTGCATAAATATGTGATAGAAGGTAATTTAATTTTTTTGGCAACAAGAGATCACATCTCTCGACTTCAATCACGATGTGTTACAAATCTTTAACGAAATATGCAATACAATGCTTGATATTACAATAAACAGTAATCCATGTGAGTCTTGCCGCTCATAAACCGGGACCAAAAGCTTTATGGTTTTGAAAAGGAGCGCCAATTGTGGCAAGAAAACAAGGAGAACAAGGAAGTAGGTAACAATAAAAGGCACACATAATTCCAGTGACAGTTTAACTAAAATAAGGAAATATATTGAACAAAAAAATATCAAAGTGCATAAATATGAAGAAGGTAATTTATTTTTTGGCAACAAGAGATCACATCTCTCGACTTCAATCACGATGTGTTACAAATCTTTAACGAAATATGCACTACAATGCTTGATATTACGATAAACAGTAATTCATGTAAATTTTGCCGCTCATAAACCGGGAGCAAAGGCTTTATAGTTTTGAAAAGAGCGCCAATTGTGGCAAGCAACAAGGAGAACAAGGAAGTTAAGCACAATAAAAGCACACATAAATTCCAGTGACAGTTTCACTATAAATTAGGAAATAATATTGAACAAAAAATATCAGAAGTGCATAAATGTGATAGAAGGTAATTTTTTTTTTAGCAACAAGAGATCCACATCTCTCACCTTCAATCACGATGTTTACAAATCTTAACGAAATATGCACTTACAAGTGCTTGATATTACAATAAACAGAGTAATCCAGTGAGTCTTGCCGCTATAACACCGGGAGCAAAGGTTTAGGTTTGAAAAGAGCGCCAATTGTGGAAGAAACCAGGAGAACAAGAATAAGTAACAATAAAGCAACACATAAATTCCAGTGACAGTTTAACTAAAATAAGGGAAATATTTGAACCAAAAAATATCAAAGTGCAAAATAATGTGATAGAAGGTAATTTATTTTTTTTTGCAACAAAAGATCACATCTCTCGACTTCAATCACGATGTGTTTACAAATCTTTAACGAATATGCACTACAATGCTTGATATTACGATAACAGTTAATCATGTGATTTTGCGCCTCATAAACGGAGCAAAGGCTTTATAGTTTTTGAAAGGAGCGCAATTTGTGGGGAGAAACAAGAGAACAAGGAAGTAAGCAAACAAAAAAGCACACTTAAATTCCAAGTGACAGTTTAATAAAATAAGGAAATAATTGAACAAAAAATATCAAAGTGCATAAATATGTGATAGAAGTAATTTTTTTTTGGCAGAAGAGAGCACATCTCCGACTTTAATCACGATGTGTTACAAATCTTTAACGAATATGCCAATACAATGCTTGATCTTACAATAAACAGGTACCATGTGAGTCTTGCCTCTCATATAACCGGACCAAAGCTTTATGGTTTTTGAAAGAGCGCCAATGTGGCAAGAAACAAGGAGCAACAAGGAAGTAATAACAATAAAGCACACATAAATTCCAGTGACAGTTTAACTAAAATAAGGAAATAATATTGAACAAAAAAATATCAAAAGTGCATAAATATGTGATAGAAGGTAATTTATTTTTTTTGGCAACAAGAGATCACATCTCTCGACTTCAATCACGATGTGTTACAAATCTTTAACGAAATATGCACTACAATGCTTGATATTACGATAAACAGTAATTCATGTAAATTTTGCCGCTCATAACCGGAGCCAAGAGCTTTATAGTTTTGAAAAGAGCGCCAATTTGGTCAAGAAAACAAGGAGAACAAGAAGTAATCAACAATAAAAACACACATAAATTCCAGTGACAGTTTAACTAAAATAAGGAAATAATATTGAACAAAAAAATATCAAAAGTGCATAAATATGTGATAGAAGTAATTTTTTTTTTTTAGCAACAAGAGATCACATCTCCCGACTTTAATCACGATGTGTTACAAATCTTTAACGAAATATGCAATACAATGCTTGATATTACAATAAACAGTAATCCATGTGAGTCTTGCCGCTCATAAACCGGGAGCAAAGGCTTTATAGTTTTGAAAAGAGCGCCAATTGTGGCAAGAAACAAGGAGAACAAGGAAGTAAGCAACAATAAAAGCACACATAAATTCCAGTGACAGTTTAACTAAAATAAGGAAATAATATTGAACAAAAAAATATCAAAAGTGCATAAATATGTGATAGAAGGTAATTTATTTTTTTTGGCAACAAGAGATCACATCTCTCGACTTCAATCACGATGTGTTACAAATCTTTAACGAAATATGCACTACAATGCTTGATATTACGATAAACAGTAATCCATGTGAATTTTGCCGCTCATAAACCGGGAGCAAAGGCTTTATAGTTTTGAAAAGGGCGCCAATTGTGGCAAGAAACAAGGAGAACAAGGAAGTAAGCAACAATAAAAGCACACATAAATTCCAGTGACAGTTTAACTAAAATAAGGAAATAATATTGAACAAAAAAATATCAAAAGTGCATAAATATGTGATAGAAGGTAATTTAAAATTTATTTAGCAATAAGAGATCACATCTCTCGACTTCAATCACGATGTGTTACAAATCTTTAACGAAATATGCACTACAATGCTTGATATTACGATAAACAGTAATCCATCTGAATTTTGCCGCTCATAAACCGGGAGCAAAGGGTTTATAGTTTTGAAAAGAGCGCCAATTGTGGCAAGAAACAAGGAGAACAAGGAAGTAAGCAACAGTAAAAGCACACATAAATTCTAGTAACAGTTGACCTAAAATAAGAAAATAGTATTGAACAGTGTGATTCTGTGGTGATTCTGTCACTAATAAACCGGGAACAAAAACTTTATAGTCTTGAAAAGAGCGCCAACTATGGCAATAAAAAAGGAGAACAAGGAAGTAAGCAACGATAACTATAATAAGCACAAATAAATTCTAGTAACAGTTTAACTAAAATAAGGAAATAATATTGAACCAAAGAATACCAAAAGAGTATAAATATGCGATAGAAGGTAATTTAAAATTTATTTAGCAATAAAAGATCACATCTCTCGACTTCAATCACGATGTGTTACAAATCTTTAACGAAATATGCACTACAATGCTTGATATTACGATAAACAGTAATCCATGTGAATTTTGCCGCTCATAAACCGGGAGCAAGGCTTTATAGTTTTGAAAAGAGCGCCAATTGTGGCAAGAAATAAGGAGAACAAGGAAGTAAGCAACAATAAAAGCACACATAAATTCCAGTGACAGTTTAACTAAAATAAGGAAATAATATTGAACAAAAAAATATCAAAAGTGCATAAATATGTGATAGAAGGTAATTTAAAATTTATTTAGCAATAAGAGATCACATCTCTCGACTTCAATCACGATGTGTTGCAAATCTTTAACGAAATATGCAATACAATGGGCTTGATATTACAATAAACAATAATCTATGACAGTCTCGCCACTCATAAACCGGGAACAAAAGCTTTATATTTTTAAAAGAGCGCCAACTATGGAATTAAATTCCAACAACAGTTTAACTAAAGTAAGCAAATAATATTGAACAAAAAAATATATCAAAAGGCCATGAAAATGTTAAATGTTGAATATGAAAAAAAAAAAAATTAACGATCTTAACGTATTCCAAAAATTAATGCAAATGTTCCATACGCACAATCGTTATTCCTTAAATCCCTGACAAGTTGCGACGATCATTTTAAAAAAGAACGTAAAAATTAATAGGACGCAAAAACGTATGAATTGAAACTTCGTTTGATCAATTTATCCGTTATTAAAACAGTCAACGCCTGCCGATGGTTGAATTGTGTGTGGAGAAACCTAAATTATGATTATTATGCATGTGTGTGTGTGTGCGTGCAACACATTGGGTTGTAGGTTGCACTTAATGGAACTGATTTCAATACTGTGGAATGCGTGTTCCAATGCGCCAAGTGCATTCGATGTAATTGAAGCAGTTTCACGCTTATACAAATTACGAAATTCAGTGTCCGCAGTGCTTGCACGCTCTAACTATGTTGGTGGTAACAAATAGCAAAGTAGATATATTGAACATGCATTTTGTTATCATAGTAGGCGCTAGAGATTGTAGGTATGGATGCAGGTGCATATTATTGCATTGAATATTATTGTTGCTACTTACTATCTCGTTATTGCTTTCTGGTTAGAATGGAATGACGTAAATGATACATTAGTTATATACAAATATGTATAAAGGCCAACAAACGAGATTCTGACAATTACAAAGGTATTGTTATTTCCTGTTCTGTGGATAGATTTGATAAAACTAGAATGATGGAAGAATTACAAGAAATGAAAGACCAGAGTGTGTTTAGACTGCGACCAGTTTATTTAACCTCAAACATATGATGGAGAAATGTTTGATGAGGCGAAAAAAAATCACTTGATTTATTTTATAATTCTGAGAGCGGTATTATGATTCTATACCTTTCGGAAGTTTTAGTGTTAAAATCTCCACCTGATGCGGTTCTAAAGACGATAAATTATTAATGTAACAATTGCATAAAATCACATTCCCTTCAAAAATACAATCCCACTTCACTAGATGGCTGTAATAGTATATTAAAGTACGAGTTTCATAAGGCATGATTTTGTCGCACGAGTTCAAGTTTAGAAAACGAGCCGCAGGCGAGTTTTCTAATGAACCAGTGCGACAAAAAGCCTTATGAAACGAGTCCTTTATACTATTTTTTCTATTTTGCATTAAAAATTGATAATAAATAAATAAAAAATCTCATTAAAAATGTTGAGTTTTATTTTTATATGAAGTTGGTTACATTGACATACGATTGACATTTGACGAATTCAAAATTCAAATTCGGCTATTTAAATTGTTTAAACATATATTTCAATATATAGTCTCTGTAAACTGTAAAAAATGAGTGATACTGAGACAAATTTATCTGGTACGCCACCACAACTGCGTGAAATTGCGGATAACGCCGTCATAAATTTATTACCGAAAAAATCAAAAGCAGTATATGAAAAATGCTACCATCAATTTGAACTATGGCTGTTCAGAAATAATGTCAACACAATATCTGAAAAACATTTATGGCATATTTTAATTACAAGGTAAAAATAAGAAATCTTCTACCTTATGGTCTATGTATTCATGCTTCGTTCTTGCTTTCCATTTATAAAAATACAGACATATCAAAATATATTAAATTACAAGCCTATTTTAAAACGATCTCTGAGGGATACGAGGCTAAGAAATCTAAAATTTTATGCATTGGAAGATATTATAAATTTATAGAAGAAGTTCTGACGCATTGTATTTAGCAATAAAGGTACGATATTATTGCAAAATGTAATTTTTTATGTAATGGATTTAATTTTAGATCGTTTTAATAATGGGTACACAGTGGCTGTAGACGAGATGAATTAACAAATATGTCCATACATGATTTAGAAATTTAAGAGGATATTGATTTTGTGACAGATACCTAAACAAAAAAAATATCGTAAGAGTTTTGCAATTACGGATGAAAGATGGATTACTTTATTAAAAAATATGTCGCCCTGCGACCAAACAATATTAATCATTCAAGATTCTTCCTTACATATCGCAATGGTTATGTATATCGTGCCCGATTGGAATTAATACGATTGGCAAAATCCTAAATTAATAGCTGATTTGCTAAAATTGCCCAATTCAGAGCTTTATACGGACATTGCTTCAGACGTTTCTAGTGCTACACACTTAGCAGACGCAGGCAGTGATTTGCTGACTATAAAACGTCCATGGTGGATGGAAGTCGTCTGCGGTAGCTGAGGGTTACATCGGAAACATCTATGAAAAGTAAAAGTGGCTGTAGCGCACCAACTTATCAGGGCCAAGTACATCTGGTCATTCTAGAGTTATATCATCGAATGATTCTCAATCACAAGAGTCTACCATTAAAGCCAATAACATAAACTCAGCAAAACTTTGTACGAAGAATTTGCCTGGCATAACAATACATGCTCAAGATACTTGTTCGTCAGTGTAAATGTATACAGTAATTCCACGTTCATAACAATAAACAATGCTAAACTTAAATTTGATATAGAATTTTTGATTAAAGTATTTACAATTTACATACATTAAACGTCAATTTTGCTTTCTGTCATAATGTATTCAATACAGCCAACCTATAGAAATGAAAAAAGGCGTATCACAATGAAGCACTTTTCGATACGCAAAAGCGTGTTACAATTGCGTTTTTATGAACGCAAAATAGAAAAACTTCTTTATGTGCCCGATATATCTAGAGTTCGGCACTGCAGATCATAAGCACTAGTGATCTCCCCTCTTACTAACCAATGAGTAGTTATTTATATTATTTTTCCAGTTGTGGGTCCGTTGCCCAGGTGGGTGCACGACTTGTGTCTTCTAAATAACAAACTTGTATATTATCATGTTTTCACTTTATTAAATATTGAATTTATAGTTTAATTTTTAATAACATGTATAATTTATTAACAACTTTATATCAAAAACATATAAAGAGTATGAGAACTCTTACCCAAGGTGAGTATACTTATTTGAAATACTATCGATTATCCAGTATATATTTGGATTCTTAAAATCTCAAAATAACTTTTAAATATCCCGCTATCACAAGAGAAATAAACCACCAACCACATCTACCAACTTATACATATTAAAATTTCAATCTCAATGTGATCTTACAAATATTTTAGCAATAACCTCAAAATGTTAGAAATGTTATTTACTCGTTTATACAAAAATTTAAACAATGCTTTGACCAGATACCTCGTATATCAGCTTGGACACACACCAGAGTACTTCAGAATGAAGTTTCCTCGCAGTGACAATTCAGATGTTGCAGAGAAGGGTCCCAGAAGAGCATCACCGGCATCATAAAAATCCAGGGGAAAAATCCTTAACAGCATCCAAAGTGTATATGAATTATATATGAATAGCGGTAACAAAATACACTTTGGGGTGGTGTGCAAAGTTGTAGAAACAGTTCTGTTTAACGTATACCGCTATTTAAAGTAAACTGCTACAAAAAGTAGCAGCTTTTTTTTAAACTGCTAACCAAAAGTAGCAGAAGCAGGTTGTAGCTGCTAACGTAAAGAAGCAGTTTACACATCACCAATAAACACATAAAAAAGACCGTAGAGTTTACGATAAAAATGTATCACAATTTGCATACACCAATAGTTTGTAACTAATTTTCCATTATGGAACACCTGCTCGGTCAACAAAAATCAACTTCCGCATGTCTATAGCATTAAGTAATTTTAATTATCCCAATCAATTTAATGGCGATATAAATTTACTCAAAAAATTTGTAATTATAACTTCGATGATTACAGCAGCCTTCAAGTTGCTACTACATGTAGGTAATACATAATTAGCTTTTCCCAGCAGATGATTTACGGTAGATAACTCATAAAATTTCAGCAGATTGAAAGTATGTAGACGATAAATAAACGCATAAACATGTATACAGATGCCAATGAGAAAATTAAACAAACAAATTATACGATAATCTCAGTAATATTTGCCAAAAAGTTGAATGCCGATCAAACGTACGTACTTACATCTAAAAAGAAAGCAAGAGCAATAAGGAGTATAATACTAATAAAAAAAAGTAATAATGAAACATATTTAATTGACAAAACAACTCTGGTCAGGAAAAAACAGTCGGAATTCTTGACATCAAAGCGTGCCTCTCTTTTTATTAGTTTCAAAACAGAAAAAAATACTGTGTGTATGTTTATTATCTCAGATCTGTTACGCTGGCGTCTAAATATGACAATGAAACCCAAATGTCAGCTCCGATTTCCCACTATCAAACATTCCAACACCCACCGCGCCTTTCTCAGCTATAAAATATGAAAAATATGTTCTATTATTAAACGCTGCCCTTTAACTATACTGTAATCTTTTCCCATAAAACTCTATCGGCTAGTTTCCTAATATTTCAACACCTACCTTAGGGGTGATAAAATACTTATTTGACTTGCACTTATCAAAAGCGACAGGTTAATAATATTATTATATCTTGAGCAATAAATGGTCTATAGTTGAAAATATCGGATTCGAACGCCGATATTTTCACTAAAATGAAGCCCGAAAAAGTTCCACGTTATAAAACCCACAGCTCATGTAGTTGCACGGTTACATTCAGGTAGTAATTCTCGGTCTATGAAAACGATAGTGGGCGAAAAAAGCGTTCTGGTATATACATATATACTAATACACAACAATTGTACAGACGACAATAAATAGCTGTTAAGACCTAATTCAGAAGAGTATACGTAGGTTTCTGTATTTAGAAACTGGTACGATAAGGAATATTCTCGATATCCGAAATCAAATTGAAGGTATAATAATGTAGGATGTTTATTCACAGTTTACACTACACGTTCATAAATAACAGTAGGTAGCGTAAGTAGATGTATCCGTTAAGCCACACATAACAGGCAAAACTTAAACTAGGACAACTTATTGTTAGATCTAGTAGGTTTTTTTTGTTTTGTTTTTTTTAAAGTAAATAAAAGTTTGTTAGGTCGAGTACCATGCTGAAGGCAAGACTCATTGAAACATCTACCTCCACAGTCAAAGATATCACAAATATTGTATTGTAGTAATGGACATTTGAATATCCAATCACTCCGCGCTACACGAGATTTTATTAATTCAAGCAATTGTTTCGGAACGCATGGCCTACCATTATCAACCGAAGACCGAATGAATTAAGTAAAAATATGAAAAGACCTGTTACTTAAACATGCAACGTTATCTCTCTTTAAAAGGGTTAACGACGAATGTGAACCAGCCATCAAAATTGAATAATAATAATAATAAATGATATACATATTTCGTAATAACACCATTACGGAAGTCAAGCTATATAAGGGCACCTTAGTCAATATAATGAATATAATAAGATAGATAAATAAAATTTAAAGATAAAATAAACATGTAAAGGTAAAAAAAATAAATAAACAAAGGCAGATGGCAAACCTTGTAGTTATGAATGTAAGTGACACGATTCAGCATATAAATGCTTAACAAAGTAAGTATATTTTGTTTTCTAAAGTGTGTTTTACACAACTATCTCTGCTTTCGAGATTACTCAGATATCTAATTGTTTTTTTTGAAGGTCGAATATTCTGTGTGACCCTGTCTCTGGATCCGAAGCTGTGACCAGCAAGGATGTGTGTGCATACTTTGGGGGCATCTTTTATTAACGATATTAAATTTTTAATTGTCCGGGATTATTATAGAAACCAGTAAAACTTTGTATAAGAAAGTCTAATATGGATTGATGCAAAGTCTGCCTCATTTCTAGTTATATACAGAGTGTTCTATTTACAAAAAAAATATGAGAAAATCATTTTCAAAACAGTAAAGTCAACACTCTCCTGGTGACCACGGTCATTTGGTGATAAAAACAATTTGCCGACATGTTGACCTAATCTTAGGCAATCCACAATTCCTCACAAAAAAAAAATATTGTCATTTGAAGGCGTTTGGACGTAGGAATACTTTCTTTGGG